>CM053501.1:42827839-42988212 GCA_028627145.1 Eidolon dupreanum | reverse complement strand
CTCCCTAGAGGACATACAAATGGCCAACAAATATATGAAAAGATGCTCAACATTGCTAGCTATTAGGGAAATACAAATCAAAACCACAATGAGATACCATTTCACCTTTTAGAATAGCTATAATCAACAGGACAAGTAATAACAAATGTTGGAGAGGGTGCAGAGAAAAAAGAACCCTCATACACTACTGGTGGGACTGCAAATTGGTATAACCACTATGGAAAACAGTATGGATGTTTCTCAAAAAACTAAGAATTGATCTACCATATGATCCAGCAATCCTTCTGCTGGGTATTTACCCCAAAGACTTGAAAACCCATATCCGAAAAAGTATTTGTACACCAATATTCAAAGAACATTATTTACAGTGGCCAGGGCATGGAAGCAACCAATGTCCTATGATAGGTGATTGGCTAAAGAATCTGTGGTACATATATACAATGGAATATTACTCCCCCATAAGAAGAGATGAAATACTGCCATTTGTGACAACATGGATGGACCTCAAGATAATCATGCTAAGCAAAATAAGCCAGACAGAAAAAGTTGAAAATCACATGATATCACTTATATGTGGACTATAAACCTAAAAGCAACAAATGAGCAGGATAAACAGACTCATGGACATAGACTATAGACTAGTGGTTACCAGTGGCTAGGGAGTAGGGGAAGAGTTGGAGGTAGATAGGGTAAAAGGGGTCAAATACAGGAGGATAGAGGTAGGGTGAAGTGGGTAAAGGGGATCAAATATATGGTAGCTGAAGGAAACTGGACTTTGGGTAGTAAACACACAATAGAATATACAGATGTCAAATTATAATGTACAACTGAAAATTATGTAATTGTATTTACCAATATTACCCCAATAAACTTAATTTAAAAAAAAGAAAGAAAAAAAATTGAATTTAAATTACACTTTAGAACAGATAGATCTAACAGGCATATGCAGAACATTGCAACCAAAGCAGCAGAAAACAAATTTTCTTAACTACACATGGAAAATTCTCCAGGATGACAAATTAGGTCACAAAACAAGTCTTACTAAATTTAAGAACATTAAAATCATTTGAAGAATTGCTTACAATCTCAGTTGTATGAAACTGGAAATCAAATACAAGAAAAAACCTAGCAAATTCACAAAATGTGGAGATTAAACAACATATTCTCAAACTGAGTCAAATAAATACAAACAAAAATGGAAACAGAATACAAAAAATTATAGATGCAGCAAAAAATAGTTCTTAGTGGGAAGAAAGAAGAAAGATCTCCAATAAACAATATAACTTTAACCTCAAGGAAATAGAAAAGGAAGAACAATGATCTAAGTCCAAAATGACAGAAAGAAATAACAAAATCTGATTAAAAAGAAATGAAATAGAGATTAGAAAAAAAAAACACAGAAAATATCAATAAAACTAAGATCTATTTTTGAAAACATAATTAAAATAGATAAACCTTTAACTGGATTTACCAAGAAAATAAGAGAAGACTCAAATAAGATTATAAATGAAAGAGAATTTGCAACTATATCCACAGAAATATGAAGGCTCATAAGAGAGTACTATAAACAATTATAATATGTCTCAAAATTGAACAGCCTGAAAAAATTATATAAATTTCTAGAAACATACAACCTATCAAGTCTGAAAGATATGAAAATAGAAATCTTAATAAATTAATAATGAGTAAAAAGTTTAGATCAGTACACAAAGCTCCCAATAAAGAAACATCCATGACCAGGTGACTTCACCTGTAAATTTGACCAAATATTTAAAGAACTAATAACAATTCTTCAAAAATTCTTCTAAAAAATAGAAGAGGAGGAAATATCTCCCGACTCATTTTTATGAGGTCAGCATTATCCTAATATCAAAGCCAGACAAGAACACTATAAGATATGGAAGTTACAAATTAATAACCCAGATGGACATAGATGCAAAAATCCTCAACAAAATATTAGCAGACCAAATTCAGCAGTATATTAAAAGGATCATATACCATAATTAAGTGGTATTTATTCCAGAGATGCAAGCATGTTTCAACATTTGCAAATCAATAAGTGTATCATACCACATTAACAAAATGAAGGATAACAATCACAACTAAATAGATGAAGAAAAAATATTTGACAGACAACACCCTCTCATGATAAGAACTGTTAACAAAGTATGTACAGAGGAAACATATCTCAACATTATAAAAACCATATAAGACAAGCTCACAACTAACATCATACTCAAGATCAGGAACAAGAAAGAGATTCTCACTTTTATGACTTTTAATCAACATAGTACTATAAGCCTGTACAGGACAAGTAGACAAGAAAAAGAAATAAAAGTCACCCAAATTGTAAAGTCACCTGAATTATAAAGAAAGAAGTAAAACTGTCTGTTTTATATAGAACTCAAAAGATTTTGCTAAAAACCTGTTAGAATAAATAAATGAATTCAGTAAATTTGCAGGATAGAAAATCAACATACCCAATTCAGTTGTGGTAGCAACAAACCATCCAAAAAAGAAATTGTGAAAACAATCCTGTTTACAATAGCTTAAAGAAATAAAATACTTAGAAATAAATTTAACCTAGGATGTTAAAGATCTATCTGTACACTGAAAACTATAAAACATCGATGAAATAAATTGGTGATACGTATAAACAGAAAGATATCCTGTGTTCAGAAATTGAAAAGAATTAATATTGTTAAAATGTCCATACTACCAAAGAATCTGAAGATTTAGTGTAATTGTTACCAAAATTCTAATGTTATTTTTCAAAGAAATAGAAAAAAAATCATAAAATTCATGTGGAACTGCAACAGACCCTAAATAACCAAAGCAATCTTAGGGGGAAACAAACAAACAAACGAACAAAAACAAAGCTGGATGCAACACACTTCCTGATTTCAAACTATGTTGCAAAGCAGTAGTAATCAAAACTGCATGGTATTCTCACAAAACAGTATGGTATTCTCACAAAACAGTATGGTATTCGCACTTAGATCAATGGAACAAAATAGAGAACTCAGAAATAAATGTTTACAAATACGGTTATTTAATTTTCAAGAATATACAATGGGGAAAAGGCAGTCTCTGTAATAAATTATGCTGGGAAAACTGGATAATCACATGCAAAGGATGAAACTAGACTCCTATCTTACACGATATATGAAAATTAATTTAATATGGCTTAAAGACTTGAATATAACACCTGAGACCATATAACTCCTCAAAGAAAACACAGAGAGTACTGTGACATTGGTCTTGGCAATGATTTTTTGGATTTGCCACCAAAGCAAAGTCAACAAAAGCCAAAATAAATAAGTGGGACTATATCAAATGAAATGCTTCTGTACAGAAAAGGCAGTCATCAACAAAATTAAAGGCAACCTATGGAATGGGGGAAAATATTTGCAAACCTCATTTCTCATAAGGGATAAATATCCAAAATATATAAGGAACTCATACATTCATTATTAAAAAATAAATTCAAAAATGGGCAAAGGACCTAAATAGAGCGTTTCAGTGAAGACATACAAATGGCCAACACATACATGAAAAGGTACTCAAGATCACATATCATTAGGAAAATGCAAATCAAAGCCACAATAACAATTCATACTTGTTAGGATATCTATTATCAAACAGATAAGAGATAACAAATGCTGGTAAGGTTGTGAAAAAAAGGAACTCTTGTATACTATTGGTGGGAATGTAAACTGGAATAGCCACTGTGGAAAACAGTATGGAGGTTTCTCATGAAATTAAAATAAAAACTACTATGTGATTCAGCAATCTAACTTTTGAGTATCTATCCAAAGGAAACAAACTCAATATCTCTAAGAGATATTTTACTCCCATATTCATTGCAGCATTGTTCACAGTAGCCAAAGCATGAAAACAATGTGTCTGCCAATGGATAAATGGATAATGAAAATGCAATATATATATAATGAAATATTATCAATCTTAAAAAAGAGGGTAGTTCTGTCTTTTGCAACAATACAGATGTACCTGGAGGGAATTATACTAAGTGAAATAAACCAGACAGAAAGTAACAAATACTACATGGAATCACTTACATGTGGAATCTTAAAAAAAAAAAAAAAAAAGTTACTATAGAAATAATAGAATGGCTACTGCTAGGGGCTGTGGGTAGTAGGAATAAGGAGAACCTAGTAAAAGAGTACAAAGTTTCAGTTATAAGATAAATAATGGTCTGAGGATCTAACATATATCATGGCGACTATAACTGACAACACTTTATTGTATAACTGAAATTTGCTAGGAGAACTAAACATGACTATTCTCATGATAAAGGAACATAAAAAAGAATTCTAAGAGAGTAATATAAAGAGAAAATTTTCAAACTTAGATCACTGTAGGAAGCTGAAGTGTCTCACCAAGGAGTAAAAGAGTAGGCTCTTTCTTTTGACTTGCTAGGAACTGAAATAAGTAGTGAACCTTGTTCATTTCACAGAATGAGGTCTCTGTCTCTTCAACTACCTCTTTTTCTCCCATGAAATCAAGTACTTTTCTAAATCACACAAGAGTAGAGTGAAAATGAGAAAGTAAAACTTTGCATTGGACAACAGTTTCTGTGCCATTAACCTTCTAGTTTTGGTAACATGTGTTCCTTAAATATTACCTGCCTATACTAAAACCCCTCAACCACTATAAAAAAAAAAAAAATTAAACATGCAAACGAAAACGATTCTACTTCTTAGCAAAACATAACTTCAGAATTTTAAAGAATGATTATAGAATGTCCATGGAAAATTTCAAGAAATGATTAACACTGTACAATCAGTTTAAATGTATTTAGATAGATTATTATTTCAAAAGAAAAATATTTCTTAAATTAATTATTTCAGAAGAGGTGGAAACTTTTAAAATTTTTAAGCAGAACATTCTACTGAAATAAAAACATTCATTCTCACATTCTTTTAAATAAATTTTATTCAAAATTTTAAACAATTTATTTTTTTAATTATATTTATTAGGGAAGACATTGGTGAATAAAATTATATAGGTTTCCAGTGTATAATTCTATAGTCAATTTAATTGAAAAATACCATGTTTTACTAAAACAGGTGCTTTTGTAGGTTAGTAAATGAAACAGTAAAATATTTCTTCTTCTTAAGAATTGGATACCATGACATATTTCCTAAAATAAATGTCTACCTCCTATAAAATTAAAAAGAAATTTAATTGGTAAAAGAATATTCTGCTGTATTTTACAGATAAAAGCCTTAACTTTAAACAAATCAAATCTCCCATTAAATAAAAGAGAGAGTCTATATCAAATAAATATGTAAGTTGTCATTTCAGTCTTAAACTCATAATGGAAATATTCAAGGAGGATTTTGATTTTAGCTGATTTCCAAATGATAGTATCAGACTGAAAATTCTGTACCAAATTAGGATTTAGATTATATCTTTCTTTGATCAAATATTCTTCTAAATGTGAAAGGAAATTCTAGGAAAAACATGTTCTTTAGCCATTATAGAATAGTTATATGTTCTATTATAATATTACTCTTTTATACTATGCTGACTATAATATGTAATATAAATTCTATATTATATAATAACCAGGTACCTGGGGAGAGGAGTTTTTAATATTTAGTCAAACCAAACAATTCTAACAGCTTATATACAAATTTTAAGGATAACTGAATCTGGGCACTCAATTACTTCTTTAGGCCTATTTTAAACATAATTTATATTCCAAACATTCAATCAATAATCATAAAGTCTCCTTGAAATTAAAAAATATCTTATTATGTTAATTTTTTCTTGGATGCAGAATATTTATCTACTTTTTATCTATCTTTTTCTTTTTTTATTTATTAAACCACTTTGTTGAGGTATGATAGTTTTTTAGGTCTAGGAATCAAATTCAGATTTATTTAATCTAAAACAGAAATTATATCTATTATTATAGATATAATTATACATATTATCATATATAACTCCTAAGGAATTTTTTATGTAGAATAATATTTGAGGAAAAATAATTTAATTGATAGAGTATGCTCCCTATTTATATAGTTTCTCAAAATAATTTAATAGTATTTTACATGCAGACAATTCTAGAAATTTTAACTTTAATTTTAATTTTAGACTTAATATGAGAACCTTCAAATAGCTAGTATTGAGTTATGGAAATAAACATGTAGAATCCAAGTTTAATCATAATACAAGGTAGAGCTAGATAAACTGCCCATTTTCATTCAGATTCTACAAATTATGGAAAATTAAAGGAAGAATAGATATCTCTGTATGTGAGATGACTGTACCAAGAATTTATAAAATGTGAATTCTAAAGTAATAAAATATAGTTATACTTGATATAAAAAAATAAAGATTATTGACAAAATCTGGGGGATTTTCTACATTGTTTCTACATATAAATCAAAAAGAGCCAGTTCCTAGCCTCTAAATGCTTTAAAATTAAATACACTACTTGTTAAATAAAAGATTTTTTTTAAAAAAATATCTGTTACCAGAGAGCTATATAGCAAAGGAAGCTAGGCAAAGATTATATATACAGTCCACTTACAAATAATACAAGCCCTTCTTTCATTTCAAAAAGTAATAAGATCTGGAACATCAGTGCTTTTTGAGAATGACAAAACGTTCATAAAAACAGTGACAGGCTTAGGCAAACAAGTTTCAGGAACTGAATTCTGGAAACTACAGAAATCTAATAAAAGATAACACAATACAAAACATGTGGGAATTTTTACAACAGAAGAAGGAAGGCAAACTGCGAATGTGTTTTAGTTGTATTAAGCTTTCTCATTGTTAGGTTTTCTCAAAGTTCATATGCTAGTTTTATCTTTCAGACCTTAAATTGGTTTTCCTCTCTAAAACAAAAGTAATTTAAGATTATTTACATTACCTTATCATTTATCATTAGGTACTATACACACATCCTGAATGTTTTATGCTTTTTAATAATTTATGTTTTTATTAGAAAAGTCACATGTTCATGATGTAAAAGTTTGAACAATATACTATATAAAGAAAAATAAATTAAGCTTCTCCCTCATTTTCCCATTCCCAAATCTTCATTTTAGAAATAACCATGTTTGAAACCTCCATCTGGTCCCCAAAAGGCAGAATTGTTTATTTATTCCCCATAACCTTTCATTATTATTTTTGCAAAGCAGGATACTTATGCTTTAATCAAAACTCAATGGAGTAGGCCCTGCAAACCTGTCTGTGAGTTTAATATTTTCCTCTAGGATTCTCTGGCAATACTCTCACTCCTAGGTCTAGATCCTTCCTTTCTCTTTTTTAAAGTCATTCCCACATAATTTTTTGGAAAGAATTTTATAAATTAATATACTGTTATACATATTTGTATTTCAACTTTATAATAAATTATAAAATTTAACACAAAGTAATTGATTAATTCATTAAGCAACTTAAAATTTGCTATCATTTTAAACAGCGATCTCTAACCTTTTTGGCACCAGGAACTGGTGCTCTTATATGAATCTAATGTCTGATGATTTGAGGTGGAGCTGCAAATATAGATGAAGCTTTACTCACCTGCTGCTCACCTCCACCTGTGTGGTCTGGTTCCTAACAGGCCCAGGGGTTGGGACCTCTGATTTAAAATATGATACTATGTCATGTAAATCTACATATAGCCTAATGCTTGATGTATAGATATGTCCAATGACTAGTCATTGAATGAATGAAGACTGTATAAATGAATAATGCTTTTGCTTGGGGAATGTATGTGTGTGTATTGTTCTTTGATTTATTTGATTGGCTCTAAAACATTTTAGTGCCTTAAAAAAATATGGATTAAGCTCGGCTTTGGTCTTCTCACTCTGCGGAAGAGTAGGTAGCTCTAATCTTTAGCAATAGCCACAAGGGCTCAAGTCAAAAAAGCTTATAAAATCATATATTTCTGAAAAGTCATTGTTAAGTTGTCTCAAAAAGCTATTTACTTTTTAATTCCCCATTGCTCCAAATAATTTGAGAGAGAGAAAAAAATGTAGTATATTAAATTTAGATTTTAGTTTTAAATTAACATAATTGAATAGTTTTAAGAATCTAGGATGTAGATAATTAACTATATTTTAGTGAAGAAACTAAGGAAGAGTAAATAAATATTGGTCAAAAGCATGCATGTCTCTAAAGCATGTAGGAAGTCTTTATAACTTATCTTAAATATGGATATTATATCCTATAAAAATGCCTTTTTAAAATATACAAGCCTATTAAAAATAAGCAGTAGAGAATATATGCATATACAACTTTACTTCCTTTTTCCTAAACTTTGTTTCCTTTTTCTACCCCGGAGAGCTTGTCTTCCAAAACACAGTCTAAGAATAAGTCAATAGAGGGGAGTCAAGATGGCAGGCCAGGTAAAAGTAGGGTTTGCCTCCTCCCATGAATACATAAAAATTACAAACAAATTATGAAACAATCAACTTGGAGAACCACCTGAAATCTAGCTGATCACAACACATACATCTGAGGATTTAAAAAAAAGCTACATTGAGACCAGTAGGAAGGCAGAGACGCAAAGCAGGCTTGTCCCCCATTCACGTATGGTACTTTAGCACCATAAAGGAGAGTATGGCTGCTGAGACCCTCCCCTACACAGGGCCCTCCAGCCCAGGGTTCCAGTCCTGAGGTGCCCTATCCCCACATAGGGACTCCTCAGCCCAGGGTTCCAGTCCAGAGAAGAGGAGATCCCACAAAATCTGACTGTAAAAAGTGATGGGGATTCTGGCCATCTGGGTGAGATGGAAGGAACCTGAAAACCCGGACATCCTCCTTAAAGGGCCCACGCACACTCACTTGCCCACAGACATCTACCCTGGGCTCTAGCAGAAAGTCGGCATCTCTGGAGGTATGAGGGACATACAGGAAAAGACCAAGCCATGTGGCACTGGGACGAGGGCTAGAGGGACAGCTGCCATTGTTCCTTTGTTGGGACCCCTTCCACTGTAGTCTATAGGTCGATACCACCTTGCTTGTGTTGAACCCTCCCCACGCAAGGCCTATTCAGAAGCAGTATTGGTTGGGTGAGATCAACCTGCTCCGCCCTGTGTCTCCTTGGGACCCCACCCCACCTAACCCACAAATTGCCGTGGCAGTTCCATTGCCAGACAACTGGCCCAGCCCTGAGCCTTCCCTGGGCCTTGAATTAGAGAGCAAACAACAGCCCTGAGCAACCCAGCCCATGAATTCTGGGAGATACTTTTGGTGTCAGGACACAAGCTCTGCCCTAAACTATAGTATTTTGTGAACACATCTCGAATGTCTGTGAGCCCACGGCAAGTAGTGGCTAGCCTAGCTGCGATATGAGACCTTTATAGGAAGGCAAATATTCAGCACTGGTATGAAACTTGAATCTGCATTGGCCAGAGGAAATCTGCTCATTTTACTCCAGTGACTTTCTGAGTCCTGGTCCCACCCAGCTCACATACCACCCAAACGTTCTTTCAGCTGCAAAGTCTTACAGGCAGCAAGCAGGCAGCCTCAGGCCTTGAGGTGCACTGGTCCTTGTGCTAAGCTGCCCCAGGCCTGGTACTAGGAGTAACTAACCATGGTTCTCAGCATGATCTTTCCCACTTGCTTCAAGATTCAGTACAGGCAACAACCATCAGTGATTGCTTTGTAGTTCCTACCAGCTGGCCCCAAGCAATCAAAAGCAGCAGCTACCCTTGGCCTATACTGGAGCCCCTCCCAAGGAGCCACAGAAACAGCACAACTGGAGGCTGGCATCAGACCACAGCAGAGCACCAACTGACTAGCTCCATAAGTAGCACACTCAAAGAGTGGTCTCAGCAGGTACATTAGCCTGCTGGGGTTAATCCCACTCCAAGAGGTCAGCCCCCACACAGCAACTCATACCATATGGTGGTGGCCAGACCCCATAGCCTGTGAGCCTGAGAGTCAGTATGATCCACTGACGTGCTAACAGAAATCTAGACTTAGCTACAACAGAAGAACACACACAACTCACACAAGAAACACACTCAGAGCCTGCCGATACAGGTGATCAGGGAGACTGTGCCACTGGGCTACACAGGATACCTACTACATAAGGCCACATGGCCAAGGCTGAGGGACATAAAAAATCTTTCTAATACATAGAAACAAAAACTAAGAGACAATTAAAAATGAGAAAACAAAGAAACATGCTTCAAATGAAACAACAGGAGAAAACTCCAGAAAAAAAAAAATACTAAACAAAATGGAGGCAAGCTACCTACTAGAGACAGAGTTCAAAACACTGGTTAAAAGAATGCTCAGTCAACTTAGGAGAAGAATAGATGATCTCAGTGAGGACTTTAACAGAGAAATAGTAAGCATAAAAAAGGACATAGAAAAAAGACCATTTAAAAGAACCAGTCAGAAATGAAGAATATGTTACCTGTAATGAAGAATACACTACAAGGAATCAATGGTAAATTAGATGAAGCAGAGGATTAAACCAGTGAGATGGAAGACAAGGTATCAGAAAACACCCAATTGAAACATCAAAAAAAAAAATCAATCATAAAACTAGAAAAGTTTAAGAGACCTCTGGGATAACATCAAGAATACCAACATGCACATCATAGGGGTACCAGAAGAAGAGGAAGAGCAAGGGATTGAGAATCTATTTGAAAAAATAATGACATATAACTTCCTTGACTTGGTGAAGGAAATAAAAACACAAGTCCAGGAAGCAAAAAGAATCCCAAACAAGAGGAATCCAAACAGACCCACACCAAGACCCATCATAACTAAAACAGCAAATGGGAAGGACAAAGAGTGTATCCTAAAAGCAGCCAGAGAAAGGCTGCTAGTTACTTACAAGGGTACTCCCATAAGAAAGTCAGTTGATTTTTCAAAACTTTGCAGACCAGAAAGAATTGGCACAAAATATTCAAAGTGGTGAAAAACAATAGCCAACAACTAAGACTACTGTATCCAGAAAGGCCATCAATTAAAATTGAAAGTGAGATAAAAAGCTTCTCAGAAAGAAAAAAGCTAAAAGAATTCATCACCAACAAGGTAGTATTATAAGAAATGTTAAGGGGACTTGTGTAAAAAGAAGGAAGAAAAACTACATAAAAATTAACAATAAAATAGCAATAACTATATATCCATCAACAATTATTTTCAATGTACATGGATTAAATGCTCCTATCAAAAGAGACAGGATAGCTGAATGGATAAGAAAATAAGACTCACACATATGCTGTCTATAAGACACTCACTTCAGACTGAAAGACATACCCAGACTGAAAATAAAGGGATGGAAAAAGATATTTCATGCAAATGGAAATGAAAAAAAAAAACAAAAAACAAAAAACAAAAAGCTGGGGTAGCAATATTTAAATCAGACAAAATAGATTTTAAAACAAAGGTTATCATAAGAGACAAATGAGGTCATTATATAATGATAAAGAGATCAATACAATAAGGGTACATAACCCTAGTAAACATATACACACCCAACATTGGAGCACCTACATATATAAAAGCAATTATTGACCACCATAAAGGGAGAGATCAACAGTAATACCCTCATAGTAGGACACTTCAACACCTCATTGATACCAATGGACAGATTTAATATTTTCAGAGCATTTCATCCCAAAGCAGCAGAATATATATTCTTCTCAAGGGCACATGGAACATTTTCCAGGATAGCCCACATGTTAGACAGAAAACAAGTCTCAACAAATTTAAAAAGATTGAAGTTATATCAGATGTCTACTCTGAATATATGGTATGAAACTAAAAATCAACAAGAAAAAAATGGAAAATATATGAATACATGAAGGCTAAATAACATGCTACTAAACAAATAAGGGGTTAACAATGAGCTCAAGGAAGAAATAAAAAGATACCTTTAGACAAATGAAAATGAAAATACAATGACCCAAAATCTATGTGAAACAGCAAAAGGAGTCCTAAGAGAGAAATTCACAAAAGTATACGCCTATCTTAAGAAATAAGAAAAATCTCAAATAAAAAATCTAAACTTACATGTAAAAGAACTAGAAAAAGAACAGCAAACAAAACCCAAAGTGAGTAGAAGGAAAGAAATAATAAAGATAAGAGAGGAAATAAATGAAATGGAGTCTAGAAAAACAAAATACAAAAGATCTATGAAACGAAGAGCTGGTTCTTTGAAAGGTAAATTGATAAACTTTTAACCAGATTCATCAAGAATAAAAGAGCAAGGATTCATATAAATAAAATCAGAAATGAAAGAGGAGAAGAACTATGGATTGCACAGAAATATAAAAGATTAAAATAAAATACTACACATAATTTATATGCCAACAAATTGGACAACCTAAAAGAAATGGACATGTTCCTAGAAACATAAAATATCCCAAGACTGAGTCAAAAAGAAATAGGATATATGAACTGACCAGATAACCACCAATGAAATTCAATCAATAATCAAAACTTCCAAAAACAAAAGTCCTGGACTGGATAGCATCACAGTTGAATTTTACCAAATATTCAAAGAAAAATTAGTACCTATTCTCAAACTATTCCAAAAAATTCAAGAGGAGAGAGGTTTCCATAATTATTTGATGAGGCCACCATTACTCTGATTCCAAAACCAGACAAAGACATTACAAAAAAGAAAACTAAAGGCCAATATCCTTGCTAAACATTGATGCAAAAATTCTCAACAAAATATTAGCAAAACAAATTCAGCAACATCTTAAAAATATCATACACTACAAACAAGTTGGATTTATTCCTGGGATGCAAGTTTTGTTTAATATTAGCAAACCAATTAATGTTTTATACCACATTAACAAATTTAAAGATAAAAATCATATGATCATATCTACAGATGTAGAAAAAGCATTCAACAAAATCCAGTATCCATTTATGAAAAAAATTCCCAGCAAAGTGGGAATAGACTGAATATATCTCAACATAAGAAAGGACATATATGACAAACCTACACTTAATATTACACTCAATGGGGAAAAGCTAAAAGCGTTTTCCTTAAGAAACAAGATAAATATGTCCACTTTCACCATTTCTATTCAACATAGTATTAGAAGTCCTAGCTACATCAGACAAGAAAAAGAAATAAAAGGCATCCAAATTGAAAAGAAATAAGTAAAACTGTCATTATTTGCAGATAACATACTATATTTAGAGAAACCTAAAGAGTCCACCAAAAAAAAAAAAAAAAAAAAAACTGTTTGAACTTATAAATGAATTTAGCAAAGTACCAGGATAATATAAAATTAATATTCAGAAGTCAGTTGCATTTTATGCACCAATGACGAACTAGTTCAGACAGAGAAGTTAAGAAAATAATCTCACTTATAATTGCATCAAAACAATAAAATATCTAGGAATCAAATTAACCAAGGAGGTAAAAGACCTGTTCTTGGAAAATTATGTCATTGAAAAAAGAAAATGGAGAAAATACAAATAAATGGAAGCATATACCGTGCTTATGGGTAGGAAAAATCAATATCATTATACTGGCTGCAATATCCAAAGCAATGTATAAACTCATTATGATTCCTATCAAAATACCTATGGTATTTTTCAGAGAACTAGAACTAATAATCCAAAAATTTATATGGTAATGTAAAAGATCTCAAATAGTCATAGCAATCTTGAGAAAGATGATCAAAGTTGGAGGTACCACACTACCTGATATCAAACTGTACTACAAGCCTATAGAAATCAAAACAGCATGGTACTCTGTAGAAGAAGAGAGAGAGCAAGGAATTGAAAACCTATTTCAAGAGATAATGATGAAAAATTTCTCTAACCTGGCAAAGAAAATAGAAATACAAGTTGAGGAAGTGCAGAGAGTCCCAAACAAGATCAACCCAAACAGGTCCACACCAAGACACATCATAATTAAAATGCCAAAGGTTAAAGATAAAGAGAGAATCTTAAAAGCAGCAAGAGAAAAGCAGTTATCCACCTATAAGAGAGCTCCCATAAGATTGTCAGCTGATTTCTCAACAGAAAATTTGCAGGACAGAAGGATTGTCAGGAAACAAAGTGATGAAGAGCAAGGACCTACAATCAAGATTACTTTCCTCAGCAAAGCTATCATTTAGAATTTAACGACAGATAGGTTCCCAGACAAGAAAAGGCTAACAGAGTTCATCACCACCAAACTAGTAAGTATGAGTTCTTTAAGAAAAGAAGGAAGAAGAAAAAAAGATAAAAAGATATGAATAATAAAATGGCAATAACTACATATCTATCAACAATTACTTTAAATGTAAACAGATTAAATGTTCCAATCAAAAGATAGGGTGGATAAATGTATAAGAAACCAAGACCCTTATATATGCTGTCTATAAGAGACTTACTTCAGAATGAAAGACACGCAAAGACTGAAAATAAAGGACTGAAAAAAGACGTTCCTTGAAAATGGAAACGAACAAACAAGCTGGGGTAGCAATAGTTTTACCAGATAGAATAGTCTTTAAAACAAAGGATGTAACAAGAGACAAAGAAGAACCCGGTTATCTCACTTCTGGGTATTTACCTGAAGAAATATAAAACATTACTTGGTAGGGACATGTGCATCCATATGTTTATTGTAGCATTATTTACAATAATCAAGATATGAAGGCTACTTGGGTGTTCATCAATGGATGAATGGATAAAGAGGTTGTACATATATACAAAGTAATAATACTTAACCAAAAAGAAAGAGAGATAGATAGAGAGAGAGAGAGAGAGAGAGAGAGAGAGAGAGAGAGAGAGAGAGAAGAACTAAATCTTGCCATCTTCAACAACATGGATGGACAAAACAAAATAGATACAAACTCATAGATGCAGAGAACATTTTGTTGGTTGCCAGATGGAAAGGGGATTGGAGGGTGTATGAAATGGGGGAAGGGATTAAGAAGTATAAATTGATAGTTACAAAATAGTCATGAGGATGTAAAGTATAGCATAAGGAATACAGTCAATAATATTGTAGTAACTATGAATGGTGTAAGATGTGTACTAGATTTATCAAGGTGATCATTTTGTAAGTAATTTGAATGTCTAATTGCTATGTTGTACACCTAAAACTAATATAATATTTTATGCCAATTGTGATTAAAAAATTTTTAAAAAATTACATAAGAAAATTAAAAAAATAAAAATAGAAACAAAAGACAGCATGATATTGGCATAAAAATAAATACATAGATCAATGGTACAGACCAGAGCCCAAAAATAAATCCATGCCTATATGCACACTTAATATATGACAAAGGAGGCAAAAACATACAATGGGGTAAAAACAATCTCTTCAACAAATGGTGCTGGAAAAATTGGACAGATACATGCCAAAAAATGAAACTGGACCACCTTCTTACACCACATGCAAGAATAAACTCAAAATAAGTTAAAGGCTTAAATGTAAGACCCTAAACCATAAAACTTCTAGAAGAAAACATAGGCTGTAAGTTTTCTGATATTGCTTAGTAATTTTTTTCTTTGATATTATCTTCTCAGGCAAGGGAAACAAACAAACAAAAATAAACAAATGGAATTACATCAAACTAAAAAGTTTTTGCACAGCAAGGAAAACCATCAACAAAACAAAACAAAACAAAAAAAACAACTACTGAATGGAAGAAGATATTTGACTGAAACATCTGATAAGGGATTAATATCTAAAATTTATAAATAATTCAACAACAAAAATACAAATAATCCAATTAAAAAATGGGCAGAGGACCTGAATAGGTATTTCTCCAAAGTGGATATATTGATGATCAATAGACATATGAAAAGATGCTCAAGATCACTACTCATCAGAGAAGTGCAAATTAAAACCACAATGAGATATCACCTCACACCTGTTAAAATGACGATCATCAATAAGTAAAAAACAAACAAACAAACAAACAAAAAACAGGAATCCTTATACACTGTTGGTAGGATTGCAAATTGGTACAGCTACTATGGAAAACAGTTTGGAGGTTCTGCAAAAAAATTAAAAATAGAACTACCTATGACCCAGCAATTCTACTTCTGGCTATTTATCCAAAGAAAACCAGAGTACTAATTTGTAAAGATCTAATGCCCCTCTGTGTTTACTGAAGCACTATTCACAATTGCCATGATATGGAAACAACCTAAGTGTCCATCAATAGACAATTGAATAAAGAAGTTATGGTATATATATACAATGGAATATTACTCAGACATGAAAAACAAAACGTTACCTTTTGCAATGACATGGATGGACTTAGAGGTAATTATGCTGAGTGAAATCAGTCAGACAGAGAAAGATAAATACCATTGAATTTTACTTATATACAAAATTAAAGAACAAGAGAAATGAACAAACTAAATGAAAACAGATTCATAGATACAGAGAATAAACTAGTGATTGCCAGAAAGGAGGAGGTTTGGGGGCTGGGTGAAAAAGGACATGGGATAAAGAAGCATCAATCAGTAGTTACAAAACAGTAATGGGGATGAAGAGTAAAGCATAGAGAATATACTCAATATTATTGTAATGGCTATGTGTAGTGCCATTTGGGTGCTAGGGTAGTCGAGGGGATTACTTCATAAATTATATAAATGTCTAACCATTGTACTGTATACCCCTGAAACAAATATATAAAAAAAGAACAAATCAGTAGACAATCAAGTGAATAATTTCTTCTTTCCCATCAGAAATAATTGGTGACAGATTATTCATTAAGGAACTATTTTAAAATAATTTTTTGAGTATCTGAAAGCACCCAGAAGATATTGAATCACTGGCTCTTCTTTTTGTATATTCTCTCTCATTTTAAAAACAAAACATTTTTAACTGTTTATACTCTTGAAGCAAAAAACAGACACTTAACAGACCTAGGATTGCTACATTTTTTTTACTTTGTTTTTTAAATGGAATGAGATAAAATATTTTATTGTGTTCTTGCCTGCTATAATACTTATTTTTCTCCCTAAAGTGTCTTCTTAGAGTCCTTACAGGCTACCTAAAGTTACATTAAAGTCCAGGGGCAAAGATAAATGAGGTTTCTGCTCAAGGTATTACAAGACCAATTAGCCAAATATAAAATATAAATATGATCATAAATACATTAAAATAGAGCCTTTAGGAGAAGTAGGTCAATGACAAATTTTGAAAATGAATATTTACAAGGTTAAATATCCCAGAGGGCTATGAAATAATAATTTAGAAAAAAGTACTATACATTATATTTTTAAATGATATTTTACAAGGGAATTGACTTTACAAAATGATACTCTTCAAATCTTAAATATTCTAAATTAGGCCTATCATTTTTAATTTTCTCACATACCTCTCCAATTAAACCCACACAACTCCCAATATTCTTCAGTCAGTATCAGAAACTTACCTTGCTGAGAAAATATGTAATGCACTATTCTCCCTCTCTTCCAAAAATTTTTTTTTTCACTAATCCCTTTATTTTTTTCTAAGAAAAAAGTGTCTGATTTCTCCCAGGTTGTGTGTGTGTGTGTGTGTGTGTGTGTGTGTGTGTGTGTGTATTGTTGAATTTATGTTGTCCCATTATTCAGAAGAATTAGTTTTTTTTCATTAACTCTCCTTTTCACACTTGTTTTAAATTTTCATTTCTTTTCATTATTAACTTACAAGGATATTCCATACTTAATCTTCCCAATTTCCCATGTGATTATCACATCTGGGCTATCACAGTACTTAAGCTATCACCTCTGCATTGAAATTTTATGATAAAATCATAAGTGAGAAAAGTATATACTTCTTTAGAAAAATACCCATTGTCAGCTCTGCCATAATGGAAGCACTTTTTCTACTTTTCAGATTCAGCCAATCCCTTTTTGAAACACTCCATTGAAAGTGTATCAGTTGCTAAACTCAAAGCCTCCTAATACTCTATATAAGAAAAGATCTATGCTTTGCTCTGTAAAACTGTACCACACAATACGACTTTTACAAATAACTTGTTTAAGCAGCAATACATTTAGCTTTTATTTTCAGAATAATGCATGTTTTCACTTTTCTTGAATAAATACCTAGGAGTACAATGGCTGGGGCACATGACAAATATGTGGTTAAATTTATAAGAAATGTGAACTGGATACAACCATTCTCTATCATCACTGACATTACTCCATACATGTTTCGACTGGAATGTTTCCATAGCCTCCCAGCTGCTCTCTTTCTATCTTTGTCCTCCTACTGGCCATCCAAACCAGTGATGATTTTAATATGTGGATCAGATTATGTCATTCCACTATTCAGGATACTTCAATAAGTTTCTACCACTCTTATAATAAAATCTAAAGTTTCCATCCTAGGGCTTTTGTTATCTCTAAAAATTTATATGCAATATTCTCCAGCTACACTAACTGCTTACTCTTCCTCAAACCTGTCAAGTATGTCACACACTCAGGAAGTTTAACTTACTCTTCCCTCTGCCTAAATATACTTCCTCAAGTATTCTTAGAGCTTATCTTTTTCACTCCCCTGAATTGCTTTTTAGATGTTATCTTTTCAGATAGTTTGGTCCAAACAACCCAATTTTAAGACTATTCACTTTGGGTTTTAGCTATGTTTGTTTTCTTTTATTTATAGCATTTACAGTTTGCTAGTATATTTCAAATGGGTTTATTTGCTTATTCTCTGCCACTGGTAGTAGGATATAAATTCCAAGGAGTGAGCGATTTTTTTTTCTTTATCCTTTTTTACAGTGTTTTTCTAGTACCTAAAATAATTCTTGGCAAATAGGAATTAAGATATTTGTTGTAACAAATAACAAATGAAACATCCTATCTTTGGCCCACTTGCCTCTGAACCACCAGACTTCACTGAAGGAGATAAGAAATTTAAGTGTACAGCCTAATCCAGTGACCTCAAAATAACTTTCTATTTTTCCCCATCATGTTCTCATTTTCTAGCATATATTCAAAAAATAATTATAACATAGCTTTGCAACTGGCTCAAATCCTTGGTGTTTGTACTCTTCAGTTGAAATTACCTAATAAATCCATACTCATGATAACCTCAATATACTGATTTTCCATACTCACCTCTGATTGGGTGAGCATTGCTTCTGAAAATCATATATTCAGATGAGTGTTTCGAAAATTCAAGACCAGTAAGGTAAAAGTGGCACTAAAAACTTCCCTATAAATCTATCAGATTTGTCTTTTATGTCATAATTTTTGTTTGGAAACAGCTGTTCTCATAAAAGTTAGAATATTGTCTATTAATTTTTTGATAAACCAGAAGTCATTGACTAGAGGGCTCTCACCTTCCCTTCACTATTTATTGAAATCTATCTGTTCAGTATGCACATCTTTCTTTTATCTTTCCTATTTCAGAAAAAGACATGTCTGTACTTCTCTCAAAGCCAAAATCTCTAATTGTCCACTGGATCTCATCCTCCTTACCTTATCCTTTGGATGTCCTCTTTCTGCACCTCTAGTGGATTGTTCCTATAGATACAAAAACATATTTAGTATTTTATGTTTTAAAATCAAAACCCCTCAATTCTAAACCTTTTTTATTTGCCTCTAATAGCATCCAACTTTAGGTTCATATCTCTATTCCTCTTCTTAATCACACTTCTTGAAACATTAGTCTGCGTGTGCTGTGTCTTCTTCTTGATTCTCAAATTATTCTTTGGCACCCTCAAATCTGGGTTTACCCTGATTTGAATTGATCTGGCTAAGGTCACCTATGATTCCATATTGCACAACCCAAAAATCATTTTTAAACTTTACCTCATTATATAACTCAGTTGATTTCATTGATATCTCTTTATTTCATTAAATATTTTCCATTCTTTGCAACTATAATAGTATTGAGTACTAATTTCCCCGCAGATATTTGATCATCTTATCTCAGTCTCCAAGGCCATCTCATACTTAACATGCCCAAAATGGAAGTATATACTTCCTTGGAAAACACAGACACACATACATACATGTGCATGTACATGTACAAGACACCTTCAAACAGACATGTGAACTAACACACAAACACAGATGTGCACACCTCACATATACATTCTTATTCACACATGTATATCCCCCACATAAGCAACACTTTACAAAGACATGCATATCCCTGCACATACACACACACTCACATGCACAGATACTATCAAAAAATACTCATATAAATGTATGTGTATACCTACACACATGCACTCACTTATACACTTGTATTTTCTCACCCAATCATACAAGCATTCCCCCCCACACATATAAATATATATACACACCTATAAATACACACACACACACACACACCTGCACACTCGAGAGATACACATATACATTTACCCCACATGCACACTCACTCACATATACACACATGCAAATCTCACACACAGACACTACATACTTTCAACAATAAATATCACACTCACAATTTGTTTAGATTTGGAGTGCATGTATGTTTGCAAAAAATGCAATTGTGAGGACACAACAGATTCAGAACTTACTATCAGATTCTGGCTTGCTTTCTAAAAGTAAGTTTTAAGTTTATTGTTTCCTCACAATTCCATTCTAATTTCATCAACTCAAATTGTCAATTCTTTCTCTAAAATAAATCTAGAATTTGTCTATATATTTCCATTTTCTTTGCTACCAGCCTAGACAGACCGTCACTTTTATCTGCCTTCTAACATTTTTCAAGCTGTCTATTTTGCCTTCTCTAATCTATTTTGTATAACAAACTTCTATTTCAGAAGGCAATTCAGATTAAACAACTTTAACATTTAAGTTCATTCACTGACTGTCCATCAACTTCAACTTTCATCATTAAAATTAGCCTATATTGAATATATAATGCTGGCAAGAACATGATAAAATGTGATAAAATGGATATCATCTATTTTAGGTAGCACTTTAAATTATTTAAAAATATATTTGATAAAACTTTTATAATACATTTCGAGATGAAAAAATAACAGTATACCATTTCACTTATAATTTCATTTCACAGACAATATAACCAAATTTTATCAATGCTGTGTATAAAAACATCATGAACAAAAATAAATACTACAGTAGTACTTATATAATAGAGAATATTCAAAACAACATAAAATAATGCTATAGAAATAAACCATGGAGTATCCATTCAATAGACTATTACACATTAATTAAAATATTTTGAGAATAATTTTTACTTACATAAACAATGTTCATGATAGATTGATAGTATATAAAATATTAGACAATTAAAGACAAATGGGTGAAAATTTATATCTGCAAAATAATCATAACTCAAACTTAAAGTAAAAGACAAAAGAAATATACAAAAATATTAACAGCTGTAATATTTCAGAAATTTAATTATTTTACCATCCTTCCTCTCTTTTCTAACCATCTGTATTTGTTATTATGAGAATATATAAAGGAAAAACCAATTAAAAGAATTATTATCTTCCTCTTTTTTCTACCCTATGGCATATGGAATAAAAGTAGCTCTGGCAATCTTTAAGTCATTAAACTTTTTGTAGTCTTAGGTTATTGATTTATTTTTTAGTCAAGAAAATTAATTTTAGATTTATTTAAAAGTACCTTTCAACTATTGAAAGTATCACTTATTTTTTTATTTATTTGAAAGTTCTTTAATCAACAGCTAAGTAGAATCAGAGTTCAAAGTAGATGGAATTTAAATGGCAGTGTAATTAGGATAGATGTCTATTTCATAAACTAACTTCAAGGTATTAATAGCAGTAATAAATTAAAATAATAAGCATATATTCCAGCCAATTCCAAATATACAATAAAACTTGTCATCTATATATTATTCTTCTGTTGTTTCACCACAAAATACATTATGAGGACATAACATTGTCACAGGCTGGGTTCCTTAGAAGAAGATTCTGGGGTTCTGAGATTTAGCTGCAGGAGATTTTTAGGGAAGTGCTCAAAAATACCACCAGTCAGGTGTGAGAAAAGCCGAACTGGGCAGATGAAGACTTTGAACTACAAACATTTGCAACAACATCCTAGGCTACCCTACAAGTGGCTCTTCAGAATTATCGTCATTTGAGAAAAGGGCACTGGCTCTTCACAGCCCCATATTGATAAATCACTGGATATGGATTACTCCTGAAAATGGGCATGTGACCTCTATTTAGCTATAGGTAGCTTTTTTCAATCAGGACAATTAACATTGAGGGAATCAGATGTCAGCAACCAACACTCCTGGAAAGTAGAAAAAAAAAAGTGCTTTCATCTTGAAAAGCATGGTTGGAGTGATATATAGCTGTACAGTATAGCACTCCTATATTGAGTCATGTTTGTTAACTTTATTACTCTCCCAAAATTGCTATGCTAAAAATAGTGACTATTTCCTCAGCTCCTTTAAGGTTATATTTTACTTCATATACATCATTCCTATAATGAAGAAAAATTAAAAGTGTATAATATTCTCCTTCTCTCTATTAGTGTAGTGATGATGGAGTATTTTAGGACAATAGTTTTCTAACTTTAGAGAATACAGGAACAACTCACAGAGTATTTGAAAATTAAATATTCCTCTGTCATACCCTTAGATATTCTGATTTAAGTTCACAGGTAGTAGGACGATATAAAATTTTAATTAACATTGTTCTTGTTTTTTTGTGCTCTTCTTATACTCACAAAGCATAGGTAATGTTTGCAGGAAAAAATAAATAGTGTAGTGAAAATTACATGGAAGCATAGTTGAAAAGTTCTAGAACTGCAATAGCAAGAAACACACTCAAGGACTGTGTTTTGGTTTCTAAATATTCTCCAAAAAACTGAACCAGGATTCCTTGAAAAAAAAAAAATGCAGGGGCATTTGTATTTACAGGATGAAACTAAAGCATCTTGTACTGACAGAAATTAAGGAAATGGTAATTAACAACAGTGACAACAACAATACTAATACTACGACTAATAATAATAACAGCAGCAGCAACAAAAACAATGATGATGATGTCATGTCCAAAGAAAATGGAGGCCAATCTGAAAGATTTATTAATGTTCAAGATTAAAACAATTTAAGCAACAAAATGAATAGTGTTAATTTCCGGTTTTGGCCCCAACATATAATGAGCTTAGAAGCTGTCATTATTATTCTTATGAAGACAAAAAATTGAACAGACTGAAAATAAATGAGTTTTCCTGAAAATAGAGAACTAAGATTGCAGGATAAATGGTCACCCCTCTAAACCTGGAGAGTTATTTTTATACAGAGTCACAGCTGTGATTAGTTTATATGGAAAAGAAAGTACAAGAGCTATGAACTCGTGGTAACTTAAATAGTAACTTTTATGAAATGCTGGAGGCTAAGTATCGATGCAGTGGAGAGTGAGAAACTGGATTCAAAGTCTGGGAAATGAGTCTTATATTTGCAATGATTTTAAATCTAGGAACCCAACCAAGTTCTCACAGCGATATTTCAAGAAAGATCCTCTCACGATCCTGGCAAAGGGAAGGGAATTGTAATAGTGAAATATACCTACGATGTTCTCCATACCTCCAAGGGAGACTTTACTAGAATCTTAGCCCAATCAGAGCAGGACATTCCTTTCATGCCAGCATGCTTTAGCTTCCTACCTCACCTAAGGGAGAGAGAAAAAATTTTTGCCACTGGACTAGCACTTGTGATGGACTCAGCTTGGAAAGAGTCCCACTAAAGGACTTGAGATTTAAACATAAGATTATAAAATGTTTCCTCTATCGAACAACTGAAAACCACATCAAAAAGCCTTCAGTATAATAAAGCGAATGCTGACACTCTTTGAGGAAGACTTACATTAAGAGAAGAAAAAAAAATAAGAAAGCCTAAAAGAGGGATATAGACAATTCTAACAATAATAGTAGATTTTTCTATTTCTCCTTTCAGTTTGACCCATTTTTTGAATCTCAGTATGTAATATCTCTTTTTATTTCTGATAATTTCCCTGGTTCTGAAGCCTTTTTTTTGTTGTTGTTGAAGTACTATAGACAGGACCCAACTCTATGCTATCTAGAAGAAACCCATTTTAATTATAAGAATCAGATAAGTTAAAAGAAGTGGAATATGTATAACATAACACTGGAGAGAGTCTCACATCTCTTGTTGAAATCAAAAGCTAGAAATGATTATGCTTAGTAAGGCATACTAAGATAGGCCAAAACCTAGGCCTCTTACAAGAAAGAGTTAGTCATATTGTGAATGCAAAGCAAAAATCTTCAAAGAAATTAAAAGTGTTACTCCAATAAACACACAATGATAAGAAAGCGAAACCACCTCACTGTCAATATAGAGAAAGTTTTAGTGGTCTGTATAGAACATCTAACCAGCCACAACATTCCCTTAAGCCAAAACCTACTCTAGAGCAAGGCCCTAATTTTCTTCAATTCTGTGAATGCTGAGAGAGGTGAGGAAGGTCTGAAGCTAGCAGAGATTGGTTTATGAGGTTTAAGGAGAGAAATCGTCTGTATAGCATAAAAGTGCAAAGTAAAGCAGAAAGTGCTAATGTAGAAGCTGCAAGTTATCCAGAAGACTTAGCTAAAATAATTAATGAAGGTGGCTAAATTATTACATAAAAAACAGATTTTCAGTATAGATAACACAACCTTATATTGGAAGAAGTTGCCATCTGGGACTTTCATAGCTAGAGAGCAGAGGTCAAAACCTGGCTTCAAAGCTTCGAAGGACAGGCAGACTCTCTTATTAGGTGCTAATGCAGCTGGTGACTATGAATTCAAGTCAATGTTCATTTACCATTCCAAAAATCCTAGGGTCCTTGAGATTTATGCTAAACCTTCTCTGCCTATGTTCCATAAGTAGAACAACCAAGCCTGGATGACAACTCATCTGTTCATAAGACAGTTTGCTGAGTATTTTAAGACTATTGTTGAGACTTACTGTTCGGAAAAAAAAAAAAAAAAAAGATTCTTTTCAGAATATTGTTACTCATTGATAGTGCATCTGGTCACCCAAAAGCTCTGATGGAGATATATAATGAGATTAATGTTGTGTCAATACTTTCTTACACAATATCCATTTTGCAGCTCATTTATCAAAGATAATTTTGACTTTTAAGTTGTATTATTTAAGATTTACATTTTGTAAGGTTAGATATCCCATAGATAGTAAACTGAAAAATGTCTGGAATGGATTCACATTCTAAATGCCATTGAGAACATTTGTGATTCATGAGAAGAGGCCAAAATATCAACATTAACAGGGGTTTAGAAGATGTTTATTCCAATCCTCATGAATGACTTTGAAGGGTTCAAGACTTCAGTGGAAGAAGTAACTGCAGATGTGATGGAAATAGCAAAAGAACTAGAATTAGAAGTGGAGCCTGAAGATGTGACTAAATTGCTACAATCTCATGGCAAGCTTTAATGAATGAGTTGCTTCTAATGGATAAACAAAGAAAGTGGTTTCTTGAAATGGAATATACTCCTGATGAAGATGCTGTGAAAACTGTTAAAATGATAACAAAGAGTTTACAATATTATATAAATTTAGTTGATAAATCAGCAACAGGTTTTTGAGAGGATTGACTTCAATTTTAAATGAAGTTCTATTATGAATTCAATGCTTTCAAACAGCATTGTGTGCTACAGAGAAATCATTTATAAAAGGAAGAGCCAATCAATGTGACAAACTTCATTGTTATCTTATTTTAGCATTTTAAGAAATTGCCATAGCCACCCCAAACATCAGCATCCACCATTCTGATCAGTCAGCAGCCATCAATATTGAGGCAAGACCTTTCACCAGCAAAAAGATTATGACTCATTGAAGGTTTGAATGAAAGTTAGCTTTTTTAGCAATAAAGGTATGAACATTGTCCTTCTAGGCATAGCTATCACACATGACTGTATAGTGTAAACATAACTTTTATAAGCACTAGAAAACCAAAAAATTAGTGTGACTTGCTTTATTGTGACATTAGCTTTATTGTGGTAGTCTGAAACTTAGCCCAGAACATCTCCAAGGTATGCCTACACCAGTTTTAGTCACAATTTGCCAAAAGAAGTGGAAGAAGTCAAAATGTCCTCTAATAGGTGAATGGATAAACAAATTGCAGTACATCCAAATAATGGAATAGTTTTTAGCTAAAAAAAAAAAAACAACTGCTCTATCAAACCATTAAAAGACATGGGTGGATTTCAAATGCATATTGATAAATGAAATAAGTCCATCTTAAAAGCTTACATACTGCATGATTCCAATTATATGATAGCTTGGAAAAACAAAACTATATAGATGGTAAAAATATCAGTGATAGTGAGGGGGGTGGAGGTGAGAAGAGGGTTGAATGGATGAAACACAGGGGATTTTTAGAAAAATTAAACAATTCTGTATGATATTATAATGGTAGATACATGACACAATGCATTTGCCTTAACTCATAGAATTTTGCTGTACAAGGAGTGAAACACAAGGTATACAATTAAAAAAAATTTAGGTTGTTGGGGTATCCCAGGATAAAATGAATATTATGAAACATTTTAAATGTGTGAAACAACCTCACTGAAGGGAGTGTGAAAATGGTGCTGCTCTAAGAAACTTTTAGGAAATGAGTGAAGTTTATAAGAATAGAGGTAAAGACACTACATAGAAGCACCACATTATACGTTAACAGTACTGTAGTTGATAAAGTTCTTTCTCATGGTAGTACAGGTAATAATTCTGCTGGTTATGTATACTAAAGTTATACAATTAAATAAATCAATGGTGTAGTGTGAAGTTACAAATAAGCAAGGAGAAAGATGCTAGACTTATATGGTAATGAATTACCAACATCAATAAGAAGTTATGTTTAGCTTTATAAGGTTATAAATGGATGTTTATCTCTATATATAGGTAGAGAGTTATAGGTATATATCATATATGTACATACATTCTATGGGTTAGTATACATACACATATTACTTTGCTCTGTCAGCAGAGAGGGCCTAGAAGCAACAATCTCTAGCTATAAGAACACCTAGCACCCAGATCTTGGTTCTAACATCATTCTCTAATAAGAGAAACCAGGGATCCTTAGATAAATAGCCAATTCTAGGGCTGGGGCAGGAAATATAGAAGATGAACTGAAACACCTCGCAGGCCAGGAGGAAGTGTGCTCTCTTTTGCTCTCTCGCCCTCTCTCTTGCTCACTCTCACTCTTTCTCTTTTACACACACACATGTACACTCATAATGATAGGGGTAGGCCAAAGTGACATAAAATCCATTTGAAAGTACTCCCAATGCCTAAAGCTGGAATAAATTGAGCAAGTAAAAGTAGTATTGGTTTATTACACACACATATACACACACACTCATACACATGTCAACATATACAAACATTCTGTGTGGAAAAGTTCTAAATAATTTATGTAGGTACTCTTTCCTGAAGCAGATAGAGTATAGCTCACCACTCTTTAAGTGTGAGTATATCCGAAGAGTACATATCAAAAGGGGGCAAAAAGAGTAAGCTGGTGGATAAACCTAAAAACACTACCTAAAGGTTAACATCAATATTGACAAGTCATGATGATAGTATATATCCTTGATATTATGTATTAAAATGTACTTTACCTCTGTGATCTTACTAAAAAAAAAATCATCATCTCTGTCCAATTATAAAATAAATATCAGACAAATCTTAACTGAGGGATAATTTAGAAAATACCTAACCAGCACTCTAAAGCTTTCAAGGTTATCAAAAACAAGGGAAGTCTGAGAAATGGTCACAGCTAACAGGTACCTAAAGAGATATGATTATAAATGTAATGTGATATACTGAATGGGATACTGGAACCGAAAATTGGCATTATGTAAAAAGTAAGAAACCTGAATAAAGTATGGATTTTAGTTAATAATAATGGGTCGATATTGATTCATTAATAGTAACAAAATACAAAACAAGTTATTAATAATAAGGGAAATTGGATATACATATAAAGTTCTGTGTACTATCTTGAAATTTTTCTGAAACCGTTCTAAAATTTAAAACTTTAAAAAATAATATAATAATTGGATTATAACTCGAATAATTAACTCTCCATTAACCTATACTAATATAAATAATTGATTAAATAAATAGATGGAGGTGAAAGTATAAGTCTTCATTGCTGAAAAATTACAAATAATAAACATAGATACTATTCCCTTTGAGAGTTATAACTTCATTCTTGGCACCCCTTTGGGAGTGGGCAGGACTTTGTGACTCACTTCCAAAGTATAGAGAACACAAAGGGGAAAAAATCATAACATTATAGTGAAGAAACCAGGCATGTGATGCTTGAACCGAGTGATCAAGGTTCACATTATCAGTAATAAACCATGCTAACATCATTTACTCCTTATATTATGCGATGAAAGGGCACTTCACCTCTATAGTATCTTCCCTTCAGAAAATACAATCCAAGTCTAACAATTAAAAAAACAAACTCTGAATAACTCAAATTGAAGAATATTTGACAAAACACCCTAGTAGTACTCTTCAAAAGTGTTAAGGTCAAGAAAAATAAGCCAAGACTAAAACACTATCTCAAATGAGACGAGAAAGAACTGAAAATTACATGTGACACGGTAACCTGTTCAGTTCCACAAAGAGAAAAAGGATGTTAGGTGAAACTGATAATGTCTGAATAAAGTGTATAGTTTAGTTTAGTTAGTAGTATTGTCATTATAATTTATTAGTTGATGAATGCATCATGGTTTTGTAACACATTGATATTAGAGAAAGCTAAGTGAAGGATAATGGAGAACTCTCTGTATTATGTTGGCTAATTTTCTATAAATATGATAGCACTCCAAAATAAAAAAAAAAGTATGTGTGATTGTGTGTGAAAATCTAGTAATTTCTTTTTAATTTCTGTATAGTTGTGTTTCAGCCATAACAGATATTCTGTTGGCTTCTTTTAAAAATTGTCACATTTACAAACAACATACAGAAGACTATAAAACCTAAATGTACAATAAAATAAATTGCTAAAATAAAGCCCAAAACCACTTTGAAAAATAGAATAGTGCTAGTTTCTGTATGCTTCCTCAGTGTCATGCCCTCTTCCTTCTTTCTCCAGGGTAATTACTGTCCTGATTTCTAACACGATAGATTAATTTTTGCCTGTTTTATATCTTATATAAATGTATTCTGGTGGCATGGAGTTTTCTAGGTCAGGCTTCTATCACTCAGCATTATCTCTGAGAGTTTCAACCAGATTGTTTTAGGTTGTACACATCCATTGCTGCATAGTATTCTATTGTTTAACATGCCACAATTTATTATCCCATCTACTCTTAGTAGACATTTTTTTTCTCTCCCAGTGTTTGGTTATTTTTAATAGCAATGCATTGACATATTTCTAGAGGCATTCTGTGAATATTTATTCTTACATTTTAAACTGTAAGAACTTCTAGGATATGTTTATAGTCAGTTTTTCAAAGTAGTGGCACTAATTTTTATACTCATTCCATTTGTAAGAATTACAATAGCTCTAGTTTCTTACCAATAGTTGACATTGTTTGTCTTAATAAATTTCACTATCGTGGGAGTGACTAGTAGCATAACATGGTGTTTAAATTATTGATTGAACTACAGAATACAGAAGTGAATGTATAAGTTTTAGGTGTACAGCTAGAATAAATTTTTCACATGTATATACTAATTTTATCCCAATTTAAATGAAGACAGAAATATTCAGAATCCCATAAAGTTCACTGCTGCTCACTCCAATAATTATGTGTACAAATTCCATCAACATCGATTCATTTTATTTTTCTTGAATATTGAATTATGTGTGATAACTTTCTAAATATTTCACCTCTATTATTCATCAGTATTATTGGAGTGAACTGCAGTTCATTATTTTTCATTACTGTAAACTATTCTATTAACCTATTCTATTTCATGACTATAACAATTTATGTGTTCTATCTTTAATGTTGTTTTGAGCTATTATCAGGATGACATATTTTTGGTGGATATGTAGACTCATTTCTATTATTTACTAAAGAATAGGATTGCTAGAATGGTATATATATAGATTTTAAATGTTTTGCTTTTAACTTTTTTGAATCTTATTTTTGCATTTTTTGTAAACAGCATAAAGTTTTAGTTTTAAAATGGGAAATATTTTTCATTTGTACTGGATATAGTTATGGATGTTTAATTTTGCTTTCCACTATACATACTTTTGTATTTATCAAATATTTCTATTTATTTGACTATATTTTTCTAGTAGATTATTGTTTTTATATTATTTGTTATTAGTTATCCTGAATATTATAAAATGCATTATTTATTTATGTGTATGATAATTTAGCATTTTTGTCACATCCCCAGAATGATAATAATCTTACAAAAATTTAATTACAGTTAGCTCTCTTGTTTTTTTAATATTATTGCTGCCATAAATTTTATTTGTACATTTACATGAAATCACAGAATAAATTGAAATTTCTATAAACAGTCATTATTCATTTTTCTTATATTAATCCAGCATTTTTTCTTTCTAGTACTCTTCATTTCGTTTTTCTTTTCCATGCTGTTATATGAGATTGCTTTTCTTCTGCCTGAAAAACCACCTTTAGTATTTCAGTTAAGATTGGTAAGTTCCTTCAGATTTTTTTTCCCTGCAAACTTCCTAATTTTATTTTTATTTAGATTTTTAAAAAACATATACATATATATATAATCATATAGAATATGAAAAAATCTAAAGTATACAGTTTGATCTATTTTGATAGTTGTATACATTCATTTTAACAGACACTGCTCTCAAGACACAGAAACCTTCAATTACCTGAAAAAGTTTTTAAGGTTCTTCATGCCATTTTTTGGTCATCAACCTCCAAAAAACCAATAGTCTAATTTCTGTACCTATAAATTAGTTTTGCCTACTCTATAATATAAATAGAATCATGAAATATGAAGGATTTTGAGCCCAATATCTTTTACTTAGCATAATGTTTTTGAGATTTATACTTGTTTCTTATATCAGTAGTTAAAGTATAAATATTTACATGTAGAGAGAGTCTAGGTAGTTAAAGAATCATAGAATAATCATTTTTAACTTTTAATAAAAAATGCCAAATATGTTTTTTGAGTTCTTTCACATTCTCATTGGAAATTTCTCATTTGTTGCATTGTTTCACCAGTATTTGTTCTTTCTTTGTTTCCCCGTAGATGATTTCTTCCAGTCTTCTAGTTCACTAATTCATTCTGTGTGTGTGTGTGTGTGTCTCTACATAAATGTATATGCTATATATATGCTATACATATATATGTGCATAATATATCTAAATATACACTTATATGTAGACATACACACACACACACATATATATATATACACACACACACAAATATATATATATATATAAAATAATTTTTTTTAAAGTAGTTTAAAGTTAACAGCATAACTGAGCAGAAAATACAGAGATTTCCCATATAGTCTCTGCCCCTACACATGCATAGCCTCCCCTATTACCAATATCCCTCACTAGAGTGGTATATTTGTTACAACTAATCGAGCCACACTAACACATTATAATCACCCACAGTACACATTAAGGTTCACACATCATGTTGTACAGTCTTTAAGTTTGGACAAAAATATAATGGTATGCATCCGCCATTACAGTATCACACAAAGTATTTTTACTTTGAAAATTCGTCAAATGTTAGAGACTTACAATTTAAACATTTTCAAAAAATGTAAATAAAAATAAGCATATCTGGAACAATTTACAGAACTTCACAGAGACATAGTACACATCACATGAAACCTATATTTTTCTCAACCCTAGAGTATACATTAATACTTAAATAAATCTGCTAAGTGTATATATGTTATAGTCATGTAAAGCACAGTTGATTCCTAATTGTGGGTATAAGAGAGTCCAAAATGTTTTTGATTCACAGTGTACCTTAGTCTTATGTTTGCTTGTTTGTTTACTTTTGTTTTGTTTTGTTTTTAATGAAACCCCTAGGTAAAAACTTTTTTTTAACAACTCATATTGTTAAGTATTAGGTCCAAATAATTTCATAGCAGTAATTTATGTAATATTTAACAAGTGCTACTGTGTTTCTCTGAAAAATTAGAATTTCCCACTGCACCCCTGTGAATTTGCTCTACCACTTCATAGAATCTTGGCACATGGTTTGGGAAATCAAGGTCTTAGTCATTTCTGTGTAGGAAGAAATTAGAATCAGTCATATCTGAGGTTTGTGTTGTTTGCATGTATATAAATACATTTTATTACTTTTTTCCATCACCAAATATTTGACCCCTTTTACCCCTAATTTCCCCCCCCTTCCAGAGAAGATGAAATAAATATCTAAAATGTAAAGCTTTCATTTTCCAAAAAATGTATAAATGAAATGAATTGTTTCATTCAAAGTGCTTCCATTGGAATACTGCATTTAACGAATATATTCAATTCTTCAAGTTCCATTTGGAACTCTTTTTTTGTAATTACCTTCAGATGAGTGTGCATATTCTTAATGTTGGTAAAATTTTCAAAAACACTATAACCAGGATTAAGGATAATAGACATAAGATGATACTTTTCAATATTTGGAATAGAATGATTAAAAATGTAAACATATATTCAAGTATATATTAATTGCCAAGGTGATTCAGTACTAGGCTGTTTTCATTCTCAGTGCACTATTTTTATATACATGTAAAATATTTCTAATAATAATATTTCTAATATTAATATTTCTAACATTGATATTAATCTAAATAAATATTTCTAATATAAAGAATAGCATTCCAGTTATCTCATCATATATCTTTTTTAAAACTAAATGACTTGATAAATCAGTATATCATTTTAAATTTACTTAATTGTTTTCAGGAAAGTGTATTTTGAAGAAATAGTTTACTTTGAAAGAAAATTAGCAACTTTTAATGGCTTTTATATTTTTCTTTTGTAATAAATAATAGCGTTGGCCAAAATGGAAACAGTGAGAAACAATATTGTGTAAATGTAATCATTTGGTTTAAAAATACAGATCACGAACAATCAGATATTTTCTTTCTGTCAAGTTATTATATAAATTATTGAGTCCTCTAAGTTTTATTAGTATAACAGCAGTTAATAAATTATTTTGAAGACACAACTATAAAAAGATTCTGTCATATTTAAAAACTACATATATTTTAATTTTCTTGGTAAATTTTATCATAATGGTTTTGAATTAATGTCCACCATACAGTGAAAAATTGGAATTGTCACTAAGGGTCAAGTTTGAGATCTATGCTGTATAGCAATTTTTCTCCTTTATTAGTCCCATTAGAGTGAATTGAAATGGCAAAACTCTAATATTAAAAAAACTCGATGCCTATAATAATTCTTCAAACCATGGACCAATATTGATAATTATAGTTATAATTACATTATACTGAAATTAGGGGTAAAATAAATTCTTTTTGAATAAAATTGTATGAAGGGCTAAGAATTTTTGGTAATTCTAGCTAATGAATGGCAAATACTGAAAATAGTAGGGCATCTACTAATAAGAAGATAGGTTTTGTGTGTATGTGTGCGTGTGCGTGTGCGTGTGTGTGTGTGTGTGTGTGTGTGTTTGTAGCATTTTTGTACCATCCTAATAAATATTTTGTGCTAGGTTTATAGATTCTGTATCAATTCACAATGAAATTACTCAATCCTTTATCATAGATTTATCCAGATCATCTTAAGGAAGTCTAAGAAATGTTTTAGCGATGTTAATGCTCAACAATAACAAAAGTATTTCTCGTTCATTGAAAATCCCCTAAAGATAATTTTTCTTGAATTATTTATACTTCCGAGCAAATTTCAATATCATGTTTTTATTATCTCCAGTCATAAACTTCCAAAGTCTTTTATTTGCTTGTTTTAAAATTCTTTATTTATTTTGAACAATAAGTGCATGAGACGTATGTTATTTTACACAGGTGAGTTTTTAGTTCCCCTTATTTAAATTATAAAACATTAGCATTATTAATGACTCATCACATGAAAATCTTTTATTCTTACCCCATATTTCTCATGTCTTTCAAGTCATAAATCCAAAATATAGTTCTTACTCATATAATTTTTCCTAATATAACCCTTAAAATTTGCATATTTTATAGATTCACATTGCTTTTGTTAATACTTTCTATTAGCAATTATCTTTGTAAATAAAAGGAAACATCATTTACACATTCACATTAAAAACCTTAAGAGTATCTCACTGTCAAACCTTTTTAATTTATATTTTAAATAATTGGTATTTATTCTGTTGACATCTTGACAAATTTCCTTTAACTGTGATAGTGTAAACATTACTTCTATATTGAAAGCTCTTCAGAATTTAACTTTGAAAATGAAAGTTACAGGAAAGATAATGCATATGTTGTTTTAGAAAGCAATATTTGTTTATTAGTGTTTAAGTATGTATAACAAGAACTGGTAAAATTTATGTTCCTTTGGTTGACCTCATGAATACAAAATGAAACAATCTCTATAAGCATATTTTGTTTATAGAGTATTTAAAATATTTATTAAATTTATTCACTTGGTTCTATATACTTTTTGAAACTAAAGTATTAGGAATCAGAAAAAAAGTATTATGTATTTTGGAAACATACTTGCAAAAATAGTTTTTGTAATGTTTATTATTTTGAAGAGATAATGACAGAAAATTTGGAAAAGCGTTATCAAAATCGTAAATTTTAAATATTGATTCTGTAAGGAAATATAGAAACTTGTACATTGTAACCAATTTGAGTGAGTGGAGGAAGATGCAGAGAATGCAGTCATAATTATATATTTTAAATATTATCAATAATATTTATAGTCATAATTATATATTTCTCAATCCTTCATGAAAATTTACATTTTGACACATTTATAAACAATCCTAGCCATGAGTAAATTTTAGTTTTCCTGGAATGGCTGAGATAATGGCATAAAAATGTGTGTAGTAAAGGACAACATGAGTTAAGTCCTCCGAAATAGATAAAAATAAATTCTCGTGGTATAATAACTATAGTGTAATTATCAGCACATAGCAAAACTCAAAAATATTTCTTGAATTGAGCTGGGATTTAATTTAATCTTTAACCATAATATTGTAGTGATTTAAATGAATACTTGGCCATTTTTACCTATACAGCATCATAATAACCATGCATTTCATTACATTTTTGTCAGATTAACTTTGTAATTAGATTTGGTTATGGCTTTAAAACCTATTGAAATATATCCAGCCTTTGTCAAACTCTGTCAGGAACCATGATGGTAAGCAGATAGAAATTCTGAAGGATGACAGTGGTGTAAAATGCTGTGAAATCTTTTGGATCCATCATTGTACATTTGCACAGTTGTTTAAGAGAAATACCTAAAAATGATATTCATTTTTAGAACTTTGACACAAATTTACAATTCTCTCTCTAGTGTCAATCCCCACTAATATTAGTTGTCATCAATCTTTTAATGTTTGTAAACTTGAAAGATGTAAATATGTCTGATTTCAACTTTTTTGATGTTAAAGAGAATGAATAGATTTCCATATGTTCACTGCTTATTTATATTTATTTTTTGGCCTCTTTTCTATACTTTCCTAAATTTTCTAGTGAGTTTTAAGTCATTATTCACATAAATTAGCAAAATGCATTAATATAATAATAGCATTAACCTATATTTACCGTTTATGAGCACTGAAAATATTTTTCCAAATTTTTACATTTTAAAAATCTTGGGTGGAAATATGACACACAGATATTTTAAATAATGTAATGAAATCACAATTTTGTGTTTATGGAATTTACCTAAGTTGTATTTCCTTAAAAGTCTTCTTTAGCACAAATATTCACCTATTGAAGATAAAAGGAAAAATCTAACCTTATGCATTTTCAATTTTATATTTGTATTAATATTTAATATTAAATTATTCATCTTTCATTAACAAAATAATAACTAATAGCATAAATTATATCTACATGAGTTATAAGCATATTATTTAATACTGTTGATTTTTATATAATACAAACCATAATATAAACATTATACATGAAGTATAAATATATTAAGTAATATATAATGTTGAAAATTAATATTTGCTTGAATGCCACCCTTTGACACATAATTGTTTAGAACTTAAAAATGCAATAGTCCTTTATTTTAAAAAACATACTAGGCCTTCAGAGTCTTCAACTTTTATTCATCCCTACAGCTAGATATATGTAAAATACAGTATCTAATCCAACACCTTCATTTAACAATGGAGAAACTGCATCCAAGAGAGCCTATATCTATATAGGTATGCTCTCATAGCTAACAGTGGCAGAACTGGAACATAATTTAAGATCCCTTATATTCTTTAATTTAGCTCATGCTGTTTTCTAATCTGCTTACAATTTAAATTCTGAAATAATACCGGTATAACTAGTACGATGTCAAAGAAATGAACACTGAATTAAAAAGAATCAAATGCTTTCATTTTCCCCATGAATGTCTCTTTAGAATCCCTGAGCAACACCTTCAACAGTATCCTGGAAATACATATGAATTTCATTTTGAAATAAAGCAATAAAGCTTTTATTTTATTATTAAACATGTTCTCTTGAATTTATTTACATATATCTAGAGATCCAGTAAAACTTAATAGAATATTTTAAAATCTTTCAGAAGTAAGAAATTTGAAAATAAAGATGTTTTAGTTTAAAAGAATTAATTCATAAAAAAGATGATATGCTTGTGAATATAAAGAGCATAAGGCTTCCCTTCTGAAGGCTTTTTTCAATATTACAGTTAATCTCATATGACTTCATGAAAATTTTACAAGGAAATTCATGCTAAATGTACCTTTTTTTACACACATAGTCTTACATCCATAGCTCATGGTTTATCAGTATTATGCAAGGTTGTCATAATAGGCATCCATTTTATTAAAAACTATAAAATCCAAATAAACATTGATGAGAAATTTAAGGCACAGCATGTTTCTGTATAAAATGACCCTTGAAAAATAAACTCTGGAAGGAGAATATTTGAATTGAATTACAAAATAATTTGATCCATATTCCCATATGTAAGACATAAAGACATCTAAATCTATAGTAGAGTTATTTATAGACATTTCTACTTATATAAATATAGTAGTATACAAAGAAACATATCAGTGTGTATGAGAGAGAAAGTACAGAATTCGGGTCTTATATCAATTCGCAGGCAATACCTAGAAAATAATTTGTAGTTCTTCAAATTATTGCTTAGAAATAGTTTATGGTATCTGACTTAATGCATAAGCTATGATAATTGGGGAGAAATGTTTGTTGTAATTAGAAAGCATCAAACTATTGCCAGTTAAATGAATTAAATATCACTGAGATATATTTTGATGCATGTAGTCAAATGACATTCACAGCAAAACTATGTCAAGAAAATATCTTTCTTATTACAAGTTCTCCTCTCTCTTTCTACAAAAGTCTAAATTATACCAATCACTTTTTATATTTAACTCTTACTCTGTCTCCATCTATCTTAAAAACTTGACAAAACTGATAGTTTGAAAAAAATGAGATTTTCTTTGGATGTAAATATTTTAATTTTCAAACTAGAAGTCCTTATACAGCTGTCTTATAGCCTGTCCTCTGAATACAGTGTATGCTCTTTCTTACTTCTGTCAGGTGTCAAAACTCCTGACTTATGAACACAGAGAATTTTAGAGGTTAGGAAAGGGTTGGAAAGAAGCACCAACACTAGGATTTCTATTTCATTCCTTCATTTCCCTTTAAAAGAGCTGTTTTTACCTATATACTTCAGTAGAGATTACACACTATGATAGATTTTATTAATAAGTATTCTAATTTGTTTGCAGATTTTAATAGCAGGAATCAACACAATGACCATTGTGCCTATTTGATCAAAGAAGGCCCAGATTTGAGAGATGAAAATTTTTGTGTCAAAATCATATAGCTTCAGAATACACTATTTTAAAAAGTATAAGAAACAAAGCAAAAACTAAGAGTAAGTAATAAAAAAAAAAATAATCTCAGAGGATCAACTGTAGTTTGTTTCTTAAGGGTCTTTCAATGCCAAGGGCAGTTTTATTGAAAGAAGCATGTTCTTTACTTTTTAATAACATATTTACTGTAGTCTACAGTTTAATAAAAGTTTTTAGAGTTTCAAATCCTTTAAGCATTTTTAGCGCTGTCTCAAGAACAAGGTGCACTGGTGGGTAAGATAACTTCTGATACAAAAAATAACACTCTATAGATCTTTTTATTTAGTTATTGACCTACTCCACACCTGCACATTTTTTGCTGCCACAAGGTTAAAGGCCCAAAGCATTCAATATATACAATTGAAATTGACAAGTTTTGTGCCAGCTGAATAAGAATATTTCCAAAATAAATAACGTTCTAATATATATATTTCATAGATCATGTTTTCCTTAACTATTGTGCTCAAATTCATATATAGCTTATTTTTCTTTAATTTCATAGGATGGCAAAGTTTTTGCAATGAGAAGTTAAGCTATCAAATTTTATGAATACTTGTTCAGTGCTCAAATATCTTGCTTATAAAATATTACAGAAAGTAACATTTATTTTTAAGGATAGCATTTTTCTAATGTTTCGGTTTTGCTGTAGCTTTAATAGCTCATTTTCATCTGGAATGGAGTTCAAACCTATGATACTACAGCAGCAATTTATTAAGAACTGACACTTTAAAGGTTCAGTATTGAAAGATTAACAGTAAATTATAGCACTGGCTGCACATTAAACTACCATCTTGTGCAACAAATGTTACAGATAATCTGCAACCTGAAATATTAATATTTTACGGCTTTGGGGATTACATTAATTACAGTCACTTTAAAAATATGGTAATTAGACTGTTTTATGTTAGCCACTAAGGTCAGTTTATATGAGTAATTATTCACCTGCTACAAAGCTTCATGATTGCAGTCAGTTATCATATATATATACATATACTCTGTGTGTATTTCTCTCTCACAAATTGTAATGTTTAGAAAGGATAACACTAGTGAATGTTGTTCCTGTGACAAAAAGTATTTGAGATAAAAATGAAGAATCTCCAGCATCAAATTTAAGAAATAAAATATCATGCTTAGACATGGTTAACATAGGCTTGAATGTGAATAATCTACTTAACTGATAAATGAGATTTTACTGCGTATTGAAAGAATATGCTGACTAGAAAAAATTTAATCAAATATTCCTGAAAAATAACCCCCTTCTATGACCATATAAGGGTAAGTTGCTATAACTTATCTGAATAATTAACCCATCAGATCCGCAAAAATATACCAATACTACTTTTAGCATAATTAATGCATGTTACATTTTTAATATCATGTTGACCAAATAAGAAACATGTGGTGTATAGAAACACTATATGCTAAAGAAAAGAAAAAAAATATGCTAAATGAATACAGTAAGAGTTACAAGTAAGAAGTCAATAATTGACAAATATGAAAGTAAAAATATTGCTACTGACAGGAATTGTAAAGGGCATTAAAACTCAAGCTGAAATAATCATTAACAAAATGACCAAGGTGAGCAATATTACAACAGTGAATCAGGCTAAATTCTGAAAGAATTATATAATTGCCCTGATTCTACATATGTTATGTAGTCTGACTACGGCTTTCACGCAATTATCACTAGGGGACTCAACAGAAAATTGAGGTCTCAGATCTTCATCCACTGATTTGACAAATAATTAGTAAGTACTTCAGGTATGTCAGGACATAGACAAAGTATTTCGGTACACATAAAAGAAAAATGTTGAGACATAATTTCCACATTAACATATTCTGTCCCCACTTTCTACTTCCTCCCCTACAAGAACACATTCCTATATTTGTTTTGACATAGAACTACACAATAGAATACAGTACATCTACTATATGTTTATATTACCCACTCCCCTCACTTACCAACAGATACATACATGTATAGCTTTACAATTCTTAACCAGGCCCAAGAGTCACAAGTGTAAAAGACATTATCTAAATCTACCCTTTTCTCTCTAATTTACCTTCTCCAATACTATGCTCTAATTTTGATATTCTTTCACTCATGGACTATGCTGCATTTGATTAATTTCTTAAATTATCTGTAAATTTATTCATTACACATTTTTTTTTCCATCCACTTACTTTATCTACCCCCTTTCCTCATGAACATATAAAACATTATATTTAATTCAGTCTTAACCATTTGTCAAATTTATACATTAGAATTATCAGGAAAGAAATACGGTACCCTAAATTCAGACAAGTTTTTCAGGTATCTCATTATGTCTTCATTAAGGACCATATGGCCTCTTACGCCCATTATGAACTCTCAAATGTTTATTGAATAATTTTTCTACTCTGGTCTTTTTGGCACTATGTGTATCAAATTAGTCTTTCCACCAATAATTTATGCAGTGCCAAATATGTTTCAATCTTTGAAAACAAAGTCCATGGTAAAAGATTATAGTATTTAACAAATTTTAAAAAATGCTGAAATATTGAGAGCTGTGATAGCAAGAAATGTTGACAGAAAACAAAGTAAATTTGATTATTGTAACTAATTTGAACACTCCAAATACCTCATCTCATTCTAAATAAAATAGCTTCAAAGTAGTTGTAATCAAATGCAATAGTAAGTGAAAGAATTGGTAGAAGTATGAAACTGAGGCTCTCCTACTCTCAGTAAAAACATATCTGACCAAGGAAGATAACATAAATATTGCATAGAAAGGAAAGAGAAAAGAGAAATAAGAGAAATACTGTATCATGAAAGGCTAAGGTCATCTGACAAGGTGATAGCACACTATTACAGAAAGATTTCTTATTAAAATATGAATTCATTGACTAAAAGTTCTGTGTAACAAATAATTTGTCCATTATGTTTAACTATTTGGTAACTGAATTTCTGAGTTTAATGAAGTTAAAATAATATTTTTTCTTGCATGTAGAGATGCCTAACTAGAGATTCTCCATTTCACTTTGTAATCATTTACAAAATCTTATGAGGAAAGAAAGATTTTTCATATCTGATCACTTAAGTTTTTATTTGTAGAGTCAAAAATTGTTTCTAAACTCTTTCAAGATAGCAACTATTCCATTATATGGTTATTTTCAGAAATGATTGTGGAGAATTTCAGATGAAAAGAGAAAATATTTTTCTATCAACACTGTAACATTCACATAAGTTAGAGAATAATACGATTTCCTTTTAAAAGAACTACTCTAAGGGTACTATAATTATCATAACAGATTATTATAGATACCAAAATTGAAAATATTTCAATGAAATAATTATCACTGCAAGATCTTTCACAGATGTAATAATCAGAGGAAGGCCATTAGATTGAGATCATAAGAATCATTGGAAACACTAACCATAGAAAACTGCATTAAACCAAATGCTCACATATTCTTGAATATGATATATTTATGTATCATATCGATGAAATACATTTGATATAAATTTAACTTGTATTTTTGTCCTATTTAACAGCTTTTCATCATTAAAGCTGTATTTTTTACACTGAAGAATATATACTGCTAACTACTGCTAACAAGCTTTTTAGCTTTTAGTCATTTTTCTCTAATCAATTCTACAGTTTTTCCTAATCTTTCTTCTAGAAGTACAATTAGATCACATTAATCCCTGGCTCAAAAAATAATCAATGATGACCTGTTGCCTACAGAATTAAACCCTTATACTTTTTGATCAGATCTCCTTATAAACTGGTTTCAACCTCAATTTCCAAAAACATGCCCCATTTCTCTTTTGCTCATGCTGTGATCTCCAGCAGCATAATCAAATATGAAAATGTTCACATACGGTAAATATTAAATTGTTCAACTTAGTAAAGCAGTTCTTTCTTTATCCTATGTTTTGAGGAGAATTAACAACTACTTCCCATTACATGGCCATGGGTTTTGGAAGAAAGGTGAATATTAGGAATAATAAAGAGGATACACTGGCAGCAATCCACATCTCTCAACCTGATCTGATCAGTACTAACACAGTGTTCTTTCTGTATGTCCCTATCTCCAACTTTGTATAGTTTTTTGTTTTTTGCTTACATTTTACTTAGAGCACCAATTATCTACCTTATGTACATCACTGTTTATGTATAAAATGTCATTTTAATAGAAAATAACTTTAGGGAACTACATGTTGATTTTTGGATTTGTTTCTTTAAATCTTCAACATGGTTTACTTCTATACAACCTTAAAACTAAGAAGCTAATATAACTGAAATAATTGCTACCCAGAGGATTGAGCATAACAAATGTAAAACTATCAAAATTGGATGTATGTAAGTATGCTTTCTAAGCCCAGAGCACATGGGTATGCCATAGCAACCAACACTGTAAATTGGGTCTGGTTTCTGGGTCCCATGTAAGGAGCTTGGAAGTCTCCGCCCATCCTCACAACAAGTAAAAAATCAAACGAACTGAAAAATCAACGATTCTTCTTAGATCCATAAGAGAGGGGAAGACAAGGGCATACCAGCTGCCCTCAAGATTGGAGAGACAGACAAATACAAGAAGTTTTGATATACAAGAACAGAGACTTAAAAGCAGAAATCAGAGCTGGAATAGAAAAACTCAGACTGTAATTGCTGAATTACTGGAGGCTCAGTGTGGACAAGTCTGAGAGCTAAAACTCCATGGGGATCTAGTCATCGAGGGGGACCCACACTTTTCACACTTTTGTGAGTTTTACCTCCAAGAACTGGATTAACTTTTCATAGTAAAAACTGAAAAAAAAATCTCTTCATTCCTCAGCACTGGGGTATAAAAAGGAACCATTTCAAAATACTCTAGGCAGAGGACTCTGTTCTTAACAAGCCCTGCTCTCAGGAGTAACTGTTGATCCAGAGCCTAACCTTCTGAAGATTTATCAAAGTCTAACTAACCTGGGGGAAGGGAAATACCCAACTCTAGCCCACTCTAATCAATCTGTCCCATTAAAACTGGAGGTGGGAGAACTGAGATTCAGCACTTGTGAAATTCACAGTCCAGAGGCACAGGCTCACTAAAAGACTAATTGTAGGACTATAGAACACTTCTCTTCCCCTCATCACCTTACCACCACATTACTATTTACAACAGATGCTTTTACCAAGTACATCATATCTGGCTATCAAGAAAAAATTACAAGGAATACTAAAAGGCAACAAACAGATTTTGAAGAGATGGGGTAAACATAAGTACCAGACATGGCAGTGATGTTTAAATTATCCAACTAGGAATTTAAAACAACTTTGATCAATATGCTGAGGATTCTAATAGATAGAATAGACGGCATGAAAGAATAGATGGGTAATGTCAGCAGAAATATGGAAATTCTAAGAAAGAACAACAACAAAAAAAACTAGAGATCAATAACACTGTAACAGAAATTAAGAATGTCTTTGATGAGCTTATTAGTACACTGGGTATGGCTGAAGAAATAATCTCTGAGCTAAAGGATATATCAGTAGAAAGCTCCAATACTGAAAAGCAAAACAAACCTAGAATATCCAAGAACTGTGAGACAACTACAAAAAGTATAATATGCGTATAATGAAAATACCAGAAGAAGACAGAAAGAAATAGAAGAACTATTTGAAACAATGACTGAGAATTTACCCAAATTAAGGTCAGAGACCAAACTACAAATCTAGAAAACTCAGAGAACAAGTTGAATAAATGCATGCATGTGCACATGCGCGCACGCGCGCACACACACACACACATTACACCTACTACACCTCAACATATTATTATAAAACTAAAGAAAATCAAAGATAAAGAAAAATTCCTAAAAGAGGCCATAGGGAAAAATAAAACAAAAAAACTTTACCTATTGAAGATCAAAGAGAAGAATTAGAATAGACTTCTCAAAAACAGTACAGGCCAGAAAGAGTGGGGGTTCTTGCCTGTACTGTTTTTGTACTGTAGAGAGAAAAAGAGGAAAAAAACCCTAGAATTCTGTACCCTGCAAAACGATCCTTCAAAAGTAAGGAAGAAATAAAGACTTCCTCAGACAAACAAAAATTGAGGGAATTTGTTGCCAGTAGACATGCCTTGCAAGAAATATTAGAAGTTCTTTAGAGAGAAGACAAATAATATTGGTCAGAAACTCAGATCTATATAAAAAAGGAAGATTATTGAAGAGAGAATAAGGTAAAAAAAAAAATCTTTTGTTTTTTTACTCTTAATTAATCTAACAAAACTTTGTTGGAAATAATAGCAACAATGTATTCATTTGTATATGCTAATGTACATATCATGTGTGTATATATGCTTAGATATGTTGAAATAAATGTTTAAATCTGTATGTAATTTCATAACACATATGCTTATATATAAGTATGTTTACACATATACTTGTATGCTTAAACATATATAAGTAAATGGCAGCAATGATACAAGAATGGGAAGGAGAAATTGGGATTATTTTGTTGATATAAGGTAGTCACACTATCTGAAGTTTTTTTTTTTTAGCTTAAAAAATATTATAGGCAGAGTTTAAAACTTCATCGGTTGGTAATCCACTGTGAGAGAGTTTAGAAGACTGAATAAAGTGAAGAATTTAAACTCCAATAGTTAAAAATCATTTTATAATATGAAATTGACCCTAAATAAATATGCTGTGATATTGTAATATATAAATAATGAAATTATGATTTAATAAATTGTGTTAAACCATATATATAGTAAAATATCATTCAGTAATAAAAAGGAACAGCTATCAGTATTAACTACAATTTTGATGGATCTCAATTTATGTTTAGTGATAAAGGCAGTTTCAAATGTAACATTCTGTATGATTCTATTCACGTACAATCTTGCAATGACAACTTACAGAGATAGAGAACAGATTAGTTGTTTCCAGGGGTTAGGGAAGGAAGGAAGAAAAAATGAGTAGCACAGGAACCGTTGTGGTAGAAGTGTTCTATATCTTAATTGTGGCAGTTGTGATAGAAATCTACATGCTATCAAATCACATAGAACTAAATACACACAGCATGTAAAGCTGGTTAAGTCTGAATAAGATTGATAGATTTTATTACTGTCCTTTGTGATACATTTTGTTGTAATATTGTACTATAGCTATATAAGGTGTTTCTATCGCTGGAAAATGAGGAAAGTGTACATAAGATTATACTGTATTATTTATTAAAAGTGCATGTGAATCTACAGTTATTCCAAATAAAATGTTTTTAAAAATCAAGAGGCAAGACAAAGAATTTCTATAAAAATGTCAAAATTATTAAATACTAATTCCAAAAATAAAAAATAAATTCATTAATATATTTCTTAGATTGTTTATAGGCTCTGGATCTGAATTCAACTATTGCTCTTCTTATAAGCTATTTTGAAAACAAGTTTAATAGAAAACAAAACCTTCAACTCACATATTAATTAAAATTAAGTGGCAGAAAATGTTGAGATCATTCTGTTAACAACTAGTCCAAAATTCCAACTTGCTCGAGTATTAATAACCTAAAATGAAATTGCAGCATGCATATAAAAATTGCACAAAGAATTAAAAAATAAACATTGAATCCTTCCAATAGAAAAAAAAACACATAAAATTCATCTTGCAATATAGCAATATTGTGCCAAAATAATCCAGCATGCATTTGAAAAATTAATGAAACAATTACAGTTACGATGAAACAACTCAAAGCAAACACAGGCACGTACATAGGCAAACAACGAGTGATATCTAGAAACAGAGGTTGTAAAACATAAATTTTAAGAATTTAAGAAAGAGATTGAAGAGAGAAATTATTTCAAAAATAAAAATTAAATTACAAGAGCATAAGAGAGAATAGGCCCCATAAAGCTCAATAAGTAATATAGAATATAGAATGAAAAAATAAAATGAAAAAGATTCAGTTAGTATATAACTATAACAAATACTGATGCTGCCTTCCCTATTCTTCTTGTGCTTTAGCATTTCAGTGCATTCTGACCCCACTTGCAGTTCCAGCATTTCTATCTCTCTTCCTGAAAGTTTTTTTTTTTTTTTTTTTTTTGGCTTCTGGAGTATTCTCTGCTCATGCACACGGTAAACTGAATGTGCAAGAAAAATATAAGCCCCAAAGAGTAGCTTTTGATCCATGCTTGATAGGAGTTAGCTAAGCTTTCTTCTTCCTCCTCTGGAATCATTCTGAAGCTGTTTTTCACTGTCTCTGAGTTCTTCACTGGGTTAAATTCATGTTACTTGTGATAACAACTGGATAAGATGCCCTCTACACTTTGCCTTTCCTTTCCTGTTTTCCTTCTACTTTCCCAAAACACTATGTTTTTTTTTGAAAGATCTCCCATTAAAACTACTTGCATTAAATCCTATTTGCCCAAAGTTCTGCTTTTAGCAAAACACAAACTAGAACAGATATTAACAGCCATGGGTTTGGGAAGCCATTTTTCAGGGTAAAATTTATTAATTGAATAACATTATCCAGATGGCAACGAGAATGATATTGCTGGTTGTAAATGGCTGGTGATAACCCTTGATGGGTTGAAGCATCATAATTACTGCAACTCTCACATGCGATGAATTTGGATTTAACACATGTAGAAGGGGACCCATAACTTTTGCAATATCTCTAGCAATGGAGAGATATTGGGGTAATGGTAATTAAAAGAAATGTGGAGTTAGTTATTTGTTATTAAGTAACATTGAAGCACTGATAGAAGAAAATAGTAATTTTAGGTCAGACAGATATTAACTCAAACATGGTGTAAAAGTTAAAGAGCCTCTATCACATTGTAAAGAGACCCTGATTTCCCGCATTGAGAGCAAATCTGTCCCTAAATTCATGCTCAGGCTTTAATTGTGAGAAATGCCACAAATAAGAATGAATATAGAGTACTGGCAAGACTCTGAGGCTAACATAGGGACAATGATATAGATGGAGTGGGACCCTGAAGTTTGGGGTAAAGATACCTGCATTGATATTCTGGAGAACTGAAACCTGAGAATTTGCAAGAACTTTTAAGCTTACAAAAATAGTTGAGTAGCACACTCTTGACTATAACAGTACAAATATTTTTACATGATGTTTTGTAAGATTTACTTGTCCTATTTTAGGTCTGAAATAATTTCCCCTAATTGCTTTTAGATAATTTACTAGGGCCAAATTTTAAGATAGAATAACTGAGGAAGTATTGTCTATGATCCAGGAGGTAAGAGACTAATCAACAAAGGAACTGAAATCACTGGCTAAGTACTAGAAGGTCCTACAGTAACATGTATGAGGAATGACTTTGAATTTGGTAGACACAAGGATGAGATAAAAGCTTGAATGAGCAGTTTAGTGTCAGGGGAGCCCTTTCTCATTCTTCAGTATTTAACATCCTGGTAGGGATATTTAGGTACAACAATGGTCTGGAATTAGTGGATTTTGTCACTGCCTTGACAAAGTATTGAGGAATATATTTGGATAATACAGCTATAGTAGAAGAGAATTATTATATTAAGATGAAAAAATCCAACTCATTGTGTTTTTTAGAAGGACCCAGAGAATCCTCCCTTCACTAAAGCAATAAAGAATGCACTTGTGAGGGGAGCATTAATATCACTGACAAGTTCTGGAATTTCTTTTTATGCCAGAGGTGGTTGTAGGGAAATCTGCTGTAGAACTTGACTGAATAATGTCAGTGGTAAAGACAGGATTTTGGTAATTGCAAAGACCTGCTGGCTGCACTTAACTTTCAGAGATAGGTGGGTATTATTAGTATAAAGAACTTTGCATAAACTCCATACTGAGTCGTTCCTACCATTAAGTCCTCTAACACCACAGACTTGTTTTAACTACATGAACTAAGAGCTTGTATTCAAAACTACATTTTGATTTAAGACTACATTTTGATTTGAGTGCCACTCAAGTCTGACAGCTTTCTAAACCACCCAACAAATAAGTTGAAGTAATATTTTCTTTTGTGGTGGGCACCATCTCCAAAACTCAAGCAGGCTAACCAAGTCATGATCCTATTTCTTGGTGGTAGGATTTGGAAGATATAATAGCTTGTTCTTCGTGAGGATAACCCAGTGGATGACTCCACTGAATGCACTTTAAAATTAAAGTGCTATTCTAGACGTGGCATATTCTTTACATTAATTAAATGGAGCTTTTATACCTGTTCAATATGATGCTGTGTCATCAACCAAGAGATAGAAAGAAGAGTTTCTACCATTCATCTCTCCTTGTGATTCACCTGAGAAATATGAACTTCCTTTCCCACAACTTTTGGCTCTGATAGAGTTCCTGGTTCCCAGAGAGGGATAATGCTTTATCAGAAGAATAGTGGGAGCTCCACTAAATTTAAACTTAAAGCCATCTCCTAGTCATTTTTTGCTCCTCATGGAAATAGACAAAGAGGCAAAGGAAGGAGTTACTATGCTCGTAAGTGTTACTAATCTTTGTTATAAGGAAAATAGGACTGCTACTTCCTCATGGGAGTAGAAAGAAGTATCACAATATTCAGAAGACTCAGTGATATGCCTGTTGGTGCTTTCATGTCAAACATTAACTTCTGATCTATTAAAAAATTTAAAAAATTTTTAATTTACAAATTGTATAAATCTTTCAAATACCTAGTTATTAAATAAAAATAAAAACTGACATGGGTAACTACATATAGATTACTAGCAAGTACACATCAATTAAGATGCATCCAGCTGCAAGTACCAGAATCATTTCACTAGTACTACTGACTTAAGCAATGAAGTGATTACATATTTTCTATAACAAAAGTCTAGAGGTAGGCAGTACCAGGGTTGTTTTAATAACTCAGTAATATCATGTCACTGCAATTACATCTACAATTTTTTTATCACTCCTTTTTACCCTGATAATTTCAATATAGCCACTTCGGGTCCATTATCACATCCTTATTCTAGAACATGAAGCAACAGAGAAGAGGCAGTGTTTAAAGTCTTTCTCAGTATGAGTACCGTCTTTATATTGAACCTCCTCAGCAGACTTTCCTATCTATCTTATTGTCCAGAAAGTTGCCAATAAGCTATATTGCACATATATTTCATTTGGAATTAATATCAAGTGCCCAAGTAACTCCTGGTTTTGAGTTGGAACACCCCAAAATATCTCTTTGGCATTTAAATAAAGATGGTCAAATTAAGAAAAATAAAATAAATTTAGTCTCTCTTGCAATCAAAAACATTTTTAAATGTGATCATATTGATAGAAAAATTACAATACTGAAGGAAATATCAACAGATTGGTAATATAAAATATAAATGAAATGAAGCTAAAAAAAGATAAGATTTTCATAGGCAAAAGAAGTAAAGAATAGTTTTGTTAATGGATCTCTTTGGCTTATTCATAAATCAGGCAATAAACAGTCATTTTATTAGCTAAACATCATCATTGTAAGTAGTACATGGTTGTGTGCCCTGATTATCAAATGTTATTAGATCTTTAAAGATAAAATTATGCATATATCTGTAATTTATGCAGAACAAACATCAAAATAAACCTATAATGAATGTTTACAACATCATCACATTTGATTTATTTAATATACACTTAAAATGAAAGCATTTTAATTGCTTCTTCAAGCAGAGTAGCTCTTCAAACAAACTAATGGAAGAAGTCTTAAGATTATATTTATATATACTTTTTTTGTATAATTAAGACAATCCCTTTATGAAATTCTTTGTATAATAGTTTCAGCAATGTCAAAGCAACAAAGTCATTTGTTATTAAATGTAAAACTTCTAACCTATGTGCACAAATTTATTCTACACATTGGAAAAATCTCTATCAGCAGCTCTTTGAATCCATGTCTGCTCTGCTTCAGACTACATCTTCTTGTTTTTGTATTAAACTACACAGAACTATATAGAATGCCATCAAGTTAAAATGGATCTTAAATGTTAAGGCAAAGACTATTTATATTACCCTTTAAGAAGTGATATAAATTTATCAGACATTACAATGATTAAGTCAGTTTTTTCATTTAATGAGTATGTGTGGCATAAGTGGGTAATGTGGTATATATGAATATAAATAATGCATCTTGTAAAATATATACTTTTTCACCATAATATATAGTTGTAGGTGGAGTTGTATCGTTTCTGATGGAAACTATAGAAATTCTCTGCTTTTCCTCAAAATACATATCTCCTCATTGCACTGGATCTATGTTCATGATAAATCACAACATTTCTAAATTGCTGGTAGCAGATTTAAAAAAAAACACATTTTCATAATATGATTTTAAAATCAACTTAAATGCTGGTTAGATGTATTTGAATATTGTTTACTAAAAACTTTGAAGATGGCCTTCCATGTTGTGTCTGCCTGGTACAAAATTACAAAAGAGAAAATTTATGTTGCTTATTTTAAATAATTACCATGGTATTTTTATGAAAAATGGTTAAACTTAGAAGATCACAAAGTTTAAATAGAGTAAACCACAATAGACTGTGGAATCTATCTACAAAGGAGACATTTTCACCCCTCCAATTTTTGTTAGTTAATTTTAGTTTTCTGAGATGTCAAATATTTTTTTCAAAATTTATTTACATTTTGCATACATTTTTGCTATGTGCAAAAACCATAATATGCCTATTTAACATTCTATTCAGTGATATATGATTTAATGATCAATAGTATTACTCCTATTCCACCATAAGCTTGTCAAAACATCAAAAGTTACAATGAAAGAATCAACAAAAATGAACACAAATAAACAAATACAAATAAATTAGGAACTCAGGAAAGCAGAAAGTGGGAAAATTAGAGATAAAAAATTATACATAGAAAATACATGATAATATTAGAAGTAACTCAAAAAAATAATAAAATAAATATGAATGGATTAAGCAAAATGAAATTAGGTAGCAAAAATGAAAATATAAAGAGATATACTCTATATATTTATAAGGGAAGACATTAGTATAAACAAACTATGTGTTATAGGAAATCATAAAGCAACTTAGGAAATTTAGAGATGACAAAGCAATAGAAGTATCACATATCAAAATTTATAATTTATAATTAAAGTAATAATATAGGAAAGTTTTTACTCTATTATTCCAGATATGGAGACAAAATCCAGAAGGAGCTGAGTACAAACACAAGGTGCTTCGAGACCCCACCCAGGTATCATTTTACACAATTGTAGTGAAGTTAGAAAGTGGAAAATATTACTTATCAAGTAAATGAGAACTTATAATGATGGGGTCAGAAACTGGCTGGGTGGTGGAGTAACCTTGATGACAAGAAGAGCACCCAAGAATCAAAAGTCAGTCAAATAGAGGAATTCACAAAATATCACCTGTTTCTGTTGAAAATCAGGTATTTGGTATTTCTTCCTCCTGAACAGCTCAGCCTGCAGAGCTAACATTGCTAAGCTACCAGTGCAGGAACAGGACAAGATAGGCCATGGGAAACAAAGGTCTGCATGTACTCCCACACTATACAAATTTATTTTTCAAAACAATATATAAATTACTAAAAATAAAAGACGTAAGAATACCACTCAGGAAATTATGCCACAAATAAAGTAAACCTAAGATAAGCAGAAGAAAGGAGCAACAAAACCAAAATTGATTTTTTTTAAATTAGAATATGGTAACTAAAGTATCCTGTAAATATCCTGCTACAAAACACCTAGCAATTAAAGATGAAATGCAAACAGCATCATTTAAATTATGTATCTGAACTCATTTGCATGCTCACACTCACACTCTCTCTGTCTTGCTTTGCTCTAGCTTTCTCTCTCTATCTACACACACACACACACACACACACACACACACACACACACACACACCTCTAATGACACACTTCTCTGGTTTTTGAAAAACAGAATCCACATTTTTATTTTGTACTGGGCCACACAAATTATGTAGTCAGTTATGGTAGTCTATAAAGCCCCAAAGAAAAAATTAACTTAGTGTTACTTTCTTTTGGTTATGCACTAAAGCATCCAACAATAACAAATGCAAGTATTTTGGGGAAGGAATATTTCTCGACAAGATTTCTCAGAATTAGTCATGCCTGAGATAAAATGGTCGTTACAAAGTATATGGGCCCCAAGACTTAAGATTCTTCAAGGTCAAAGTGGTAAATCATAAAGACTGTAGTGTAATCCCTGGTAATATAGGTGCGTACATCTGGCACATGTTTATGTTTACTACATAAATATTACTTTAAAGACTAGAATCACCCATACAGTTTTATATTACACATTTTTCTTTAACCATGAAACAATGAATTTTATCCTGTCATTGATAATTACTTGAATGATGGTTTTAATGGCAGCACAATATGCCGTCAAATACTTGTGTCCTAATTTATTTGGCCAGATGTATAGTTTCAAATATTAACAACTATTTTTTAATGCCTCCAATTCTGATTATTTCACAAAATAAATCACTAAAATTAGAATAGCCTTTTAAAAAATCCCTTCACGGATTAATGGTTATTTGATATTCATTTAAACTTTTTAAAAGCACTACTATTTTTATTTATGATGTTCAACAAAAAATGTTTTCAAGTTTTGAAGAATTTAGTCTCTTGATCATTTCCATTGTAAAATGATTTGCCTTTTAATTTGAATATTTTGAAAGCTCTTGATGGTCATGAGACTATTTAAATATATAAAAATTGTAGTAATCTGGTATGTGAGCCCTTTTGAGATTTGTGAGTGTGGGTTTGGTGGTGGGTAAAAGTTGAAGAATCACTTATTTATTCCTTAGCTATTAGATTATCATATATTAAGTTATTGCCATGCATAGTGTTCTTTAAAGGCTATTATGTTTCTGGGATTCAAATGCAGCTAATAAACAGGTGTTAAAATTATTGCCATTTTAACTATGTTTCTTCAGAGGTAGCTTGCACCATTAAGAACACCAGTTTACACTCATTAATACCATTTTGCACTGGTTAGGAGCACCAGGCCATAGAGCTCAACTTACTGGAATCTCATTCCTAGAGCTGCTACTTACAAATTGTGGGGGTGTTGGGTAAGTTTTGTAATGATATCTGCCTCATTCTTGTCATATTCATAACATGATAATACCTACACCTTGAGAAAGATGTAAAGATTAAAAGACATATACACTGAAAATTGCCTATGGCACTTAATATTCAATAAATGAAGGCAATTTTTACTGACTCTAATAATATGCATTTTGGTATGTATGTATATCTCCTGAAGCTTTTAACTTTCATTTCAACAAGTTGTCTCTTATTTGTGTTTGGTTTTGATTAACTAGTTAATTGATTAACTGTAGTACATACATGTAATTTTCTCTGTCTTATGTTCTATATTTTCTCACTTTACCAGTTGATGAAAATTGCTCATATTCTCATTTTATAGCATCTTACTAAGGAGTTTTGTAAACTAGTCTGTTTTCTCTTTGTTCTTAATTTTGTACTTTTATTTAATTGCACAGTTTTCTTTATCTCTAGAATGAAGTAAACCCAGTAGGCCATAACTTTATATTAACTGCATTCATATTTCTATAATTACATGTGATTCAATAGATGAGATCAATTTTATTTTCTTTCTATAAATTTTATTGGATTCTGCATTTTAGTTTTTTAATATTTGCTTTTAGTTTTTAAAGACGCAAATTATACAAATGTTAGATCTACTATTTCTCTCCTCTAATGTTTTTGTTTCCTCTAATCAACTTAATTCTTTGCTGTTGCCCAATTCATTTTTCCTGCTTTTCTGAAGTCTGTTCTATGGGTTCAATGTAATGTTTTCACAATGTATCTTTATTTTTTTATACTTCCGTATAGCTTTAATTTTTATCATCATTCCTCCACTCTTTCTGAGCACCAATAGCTCATTTAAGATTATTTTGTATAATTTTCTATTAATTTTCTTACAATTTTTCTAAATTCTTGGGAAATTTTTTGAACATAATTTTCATTTCTTATGTAACAAAATATTTGGTGTGTGTTTTTCACATGTCTCCTGTAGCCCATTCTTTCTACCATCCCTCTTTCAATACTTTTGGTAAAGTCTATGCAGGTATTCCCCTCTATTCTGGCAGCACATCTTCATATGTAATATAGTAACCAGATATAGACATTTCTTTTCCACAAAAAAGCTTCTTTCTCTTTTGATTTTCATGCAAATTTTATAAAGCAGAAGCTCATTCTTCTTTAATTGTGTTGTGATTCTATCCCAGTCTCTTCTTTTTAAATGATCATATTGTTCTATATTCAATTGATAATATCCCCAAATTTTTATTTTGGAGCCAGGAGTCAATCATTTAAGATATATATATATATATATTTTTTCAACTTTCACATTAATGTTACCTTCCCTTCTAGGAAAAGATCTTTTCATACTTTCCCCTCATAAATTCTTATATATCATAAACTATTTCATACAACTGTTACTAACATTAGGCTTCACTAGTCATTCATACTTGCTCTGTATCATCATTTATTAACTGTGTATATTTGGTAAATTTACTTGAATTTTTTAACCCTTTGTTAACTTCTTTAAAATAGGGAAGAAATTAAGAATGACTCCCCCAAAGATTGGATATTGAATAAAATAATTTATATATAATGCCAAACAGTGTGCAGAGCATCTATTATTGCATATGATTGATTGAGGGACAGCAAACATTATATCATAGAGTATGAGTGTTAAGGTACAGTTTAGCATCAATACCAATGTCCCCCTATTTTTGGCTTATAATTCTCTTAATTACAGTTTCTAACGACAATCGCAAAGTACTTTTAGGACAGAGGAAATCATGCCCAGGCAGCCTTGAACAGCAATATTCACTTTAGAAGAACAACTGGTAAGATATTGAAATAACACTGATGATTTATCTTCTGGATTTGTTTTCTCTCCAGAGATTTTGCTCTGTTTTAGAAAACAACTTTGAGGCATTAATTGTGATTCTCAATAACACCTCAAAGGTCTTAGAAATATTGAAATTGTCTCTTAGGTTCTAGCAATGAGAAAATCTTCAGTTTTTATTTGCAGTGGTGCTGGTGGTATCTATCTTTTTCCAGTTTGTTATAGGTGTTTCTTCGGAGACTTAGGAGTGAAAGATTAAGAGATTACTGTTAGATGTAATTAAAAGCAGATTAGACAATTATTTCTAATTAAAGCATCTGAAGTGAATTAAATCCCACCTTTCTGTTTTATTTCTTATATAATAATGAAATAGAGTATCTGAAATCTTGAGTCAAGGAGATGAGGCCAAAAGATTAATTTTTTATATAGCAATAGTAAGTGAACCTGGCAAAATAATCTGCACAGGTAATGCATTGTACTTTTTATGCTCCAGGTAAATTTATATTAAGCCCAAGAATTCAACTATTGCTTAAATTTTTCAAAGAAACAGTAAAATATTCCATAGTTTTTTCTTTTGATATACAAGAACCTATTAAGAGAAAGGCTCATGACTATGCTTTCATAAAATTTTAACCTCATCCACTCAGAGTAAAAAAAAAACTTTTACATTATCAATTTATATTCACATATGTGTGTGTGTGTGTGTGTGTGTGTGTGTGTGTAAAACATGTTCCTTTGTTACAGTTCTTATGGATTCTGATTTTTCCACTACTGAGAAGGAACAATGAAATGGATTATACACATTTATTAACAAGAAGAAATGCAGGTCAAAAAGAAATGGCATGAAATATGTAAAAATGAATTTATAAATTAAAGGAAAACATATTTTCAACAATAATAAAAATGTGGACATAAATATGTGGTAAGGGTATAATAAAAATGGATCCAAAGTAAGTTAAACTGAGATAGATCAGACACAAAATTTTAAACCTAATTTACATATTGCAAAGCATATAATTAATATAAAACATGACTCAAACACAAATATGGCTTAGCTTTGTTTTCTATAAATCAATTCCTGAAAAATTGAATTGTCTAGTTTAAAATATTTTTTAAGAAAAGGCAAAATCACGTGTCCAGGTTCAGTAGCCAATATTATCAAAATACTATTATAAATAAAATAATGTTCAGAATTGGTATTGCAGCAATTTAAAAAGTTGCATCAAATGTTCAGATTATGTTTGAAAATCTCCCCTGTATAATTATGCCCAAAGCAAAAGAGAATTTATAAATTATTTATTTTGAAATGTAGAACGTACAGCTATTATAGACTTCATGTGCTTATATTTCCCAGTGAAGCTTTCTTTCAATATAAAGTCTTAGTTACCAACAATGTTATTTATTTTAAATGATTTACATTATTAAAGGATTCTTAAAATCTAATGCTAATAAAAAAGAGCCGAGCAATTATCCAGTGGATTCAAACAACTAAAACAGACAATTTTCTAGTTTCTAAGAAAATATTAAAGAAACTAATGACTTTACTAGAATCCAGTTTGAATTCTTTCTTCCACAATAATGACCAGTTTTAATGGACTATGAAAATATCCTGTTGAGAAAAGATTAGGTATATATATATTGGTCTATTAGTCTAGGGTATATAAAATTATGAAAAAAAAAACTTCATTCCTTTACACATGGCATTAATAAGAAATTACCTTAATCAGAAAGTTTGGAAACAAATGTGTTAAAGACTCAAAAAACAATACTACTGTTTATATAAAAAAAAAATGAAAAAATATTTAGGAAACAAAATGATCTTCTCTTGCTGAAATACCACTATATTATCATTCCCAAATTTTTTCATTTAACAACAGAAACAAAATATAGAAGCTTTTCAGGAGAGGGAGATGTCAAAGGAGTAAAGTGAAACAATGTTAGACATAGAAGCAATTATAAAATGAATAATACAATTACATCAAGACATAAGGGAAAGTATTAAAACAGAACAAGAAGAAAACAAGACACTCCATTTGTAAGCAGAAGAATATTTCCATGAAGCTAATAAGCTTAAGCTTCAAGTCTCCTCACTTGCACAGGCCACTTCCCAGGTCTCCTACTTCATTTTGTTTTTAATTAGGCAGTCTGGGCCCTGACAGATTGGAAAACTTTGGGTGTAATGAGCAACTTGGATCTATCTGCCTCTGGGTGTTAGTGTGCATGACAGAGAGAAAGAGAGACAGGCAGACAGACAGACAGGCAGACAGACAGAGAATAGACAGAGAGACAGATAGTTGAAGATGGGGAGATAGAGTTTAAAGACAGACCTGTTGCTAGTTTCTTTTACTCCATATAGCTACATCAGTCTTATCCATTTTACTTCCATACTAGCACTTATTTTAGCAAAGTAGGTAAGTGAAATATTGGATTATGAATTAAAGTGGGTTTCCCCCCCTTAATTTATAAATCTACAAAGTTTTATTTTTGAATATCAGGGAGGGTGAGTGAAAAATAGTGTAGAGCTAACTATTAATTTACACAGACTTTTTATGAGATACTTACTCATTGACCAAAGATTCATAGATTGTCTTTAATAAGATTTGAAAGTTACCTCTGTGCTTTTGTTAATTAAATTGATGTTTTATCCTATCACTTCAACATCCTGACCACTTTATTAGGGCATAGCCTCACTTCCAGTACCTAAAACATAAAAACTTGCATGACACATCACTACACAGAAATGACTTTCTTAAGCAAATAGTCACCCAAAATATAGCTAATAAATTATAAAGGAGTATGATATTAATACATACAAGTACAGTTCCTTTCTGTGCTTAGGATGGTGTTTTGCTGGGTTTTTAAAATAAACATATGATAATACTATATTCATTAATAATTGTGTTAAATTTATACACATGCAAAGCTATATTAAATATATTTAAACTATAAATAAATTGAGGAATTCAAGAAATTTTAAAAAAGGAAACAATGTTATACTCGATCAAATTAATTTGACACAGATTTTTGAAATATCATACCCTTTTTCACTGTTACTAAATAGTGTGGACTAATCTTATTTAAATCTATGAATCTAGAAATCACAAGCAAAATATTGGAGTCTCTTTTCCTTCTAGTTTTCTAATAGCTGCATGTGGCATTTTGCCCTTATTTGCTAATATCTAAACCTAGGTAGTGTTTAGTTTAGGAAAAAAGAAGATAAATATTAGTGTTATCCATTGAGGGAAATATATTCATTCAATCAATTACTCCAGCCGAAAATGACAATCTGAGAATACTAACATATTTTATCTTTTTTTTATGCCAAATAGGGGCAAGTTTTTGGAAGGTCACAGAAGCATGCAAATCTTGATCCCTTGCAACATCTCATTCCGTTATCTATTTCTTGCTACAATATATGTTCTGTGTCACATTGCAATACTTATCATTTTTCAAAACATCTTGTATATTCTCAGATCTAGGAATTTCTGTAAGCTTTTTCCTCAACCCAAAATACTTTCATATACAATGACTTATTGAAGGCCTATCTTCTACCTTTGGCCAGCTAATATACTGTATCATTTGAGGATTCTTCCAACAGGTCCTGTCATTGGCAGAATTTAAAAAAAAAAAAAAAGTTCCCTTGGGCTTCCACAGTGTAAGCCCAGATACCTGTAGGTATGAAAAAACATCACTCCCTTAATAACATGGTTTATAAGTATAATGGACTTTAAGTTAGAGATATTATATGAGTGGAACCAATCTAATCACACAGCCCTTTTAAAAGCACTGAGTTTTCTCTGGCTAGTACAGAGGAGAGGAAGTCAGAAAGAACTGACCCACTATTTCTAGACATAAAGATAGAGGGGGCCATGTACCAAGGAATAAGGGTAGTTTCTACTTGCTGAGAGAGGTCCCTGGCTGACAGTCAGCAAGAAAACAGGTCCTGCAACTGTAAAGAAAAATTCTGCCAACAACATGAATAAATTTGGAAATTAATTCTTCCTAAGGGCCTCTGAATAAAAGTCCATCTAGGCTGACATCTTGATTTTGGTCTTTAGCCACTCTAAACAGAAAACCAGCCAACCTTATCCAGACATTAGATTTACAGAACTGTGATATACATAAATGCTTATTGTTTCAGCTGCTAAATTTGTGGTAAGTTATTATGCAACAAGAGAAAATTATTACCTTCCTCACTTCCCTCCTCCAAAATTAAACTCAATTCTTTCTTTCAATAGAGTTTTGGCATTCTTTACTCGTGCATCAATCCTTTCATTCTTCCATGTCTCTTTTCCCTACTAGAAAAGCTTAGAGTGTGAAGGATATACCTTTCTCATATTTATTTATATCCCACATATAAGACATTATCTAAAAGTATATATTTAATTGATGATATTTTAACAAATGGTAAAACTACTTAATTGTATTAACTTCATCCATATTTGAAAATACTTCAGCCAGTTCCAAATGGCAGTTTGGATAATTGTCTTCCATCTATTGCATCTAATCTTATAATAATAAGAAAAATGTTAACATGTAAATACATGTAAATACCTATTTCCTAAATGTGCACCTTACTCCACAGTACTCGATATTTTTAACTTGTGTGCCACATTCTCAGATTTCAATGAGGTAGATTTTTTTTGTATATAAATATACAAATATTTGTAGGAAATTTGATGAGTAAGGTGTAACATTTATTTTTATATCAAGCAGGAAAATTTATATGATCTTTTAAAATGTTATATATTTTTGTGAACCATTTCTTAGTGATTTTTCTTATGTGATTTAAAGCATAGTCATTTCTTGTTGTACTGTTGTCTACATTGTTTCAAATATTTCATAATTAAATTATAAAAACTATAAATGGTACACTGTGATAAATTACTAAATGTGATAAACTATATTTTTGTCAAGAAAAACTATATTTGGATCACCATGGATATAAAACATTTGACTGAAATCTTTGCACATATTTAGCAGAATTCTCACACTGATAACAACTTCTCAAAGTAAAAATCTTTCTATCCATTACACAATGTACTTCATATAATGAACACATGGTTATCAACTATAAAGACCCCAGTTCTCATTTCTCTTTTAGCTTCATAAAAGTACATATTTTATCAACAACAGCCAGAACTTCTTTAATGATTCTATATGCAAAATTTTTCTAAATTATTATTCAAGTTTGAAATATTTAACTGAGTTCAAAATATCTGTGAAGAAAATAAATGTACAAAATAAAATACCAGAAGGTAAAGCTTCTGAATTGTCAATATATGTAACAAATATAATCTGGGAGCATGACAGTCTATTGACAGGCTCCCTTTTCAAGGTCAGCAAACCTATGTACTTTCACAGGACTCACTAATTTTTGGCCACATTTCACTTTCTAACTCTCATTTTCTTCTACTTTTTCAAAATCTTCCAAATCTCCTCCTCCACAATTTACTCCCTACTATATTTGTGTATATTCAAGATGAAGAATTCCAAGTTTTCAGTAAGCATTGCCAATGCTGAGCAACCATAGAGCTTTGCAGTTAAGAGCGCAGTCTCTATAGCTGCACGCTTGGGTGCCAACCCTCACTCTGCTAGTTCCTGCCTATGTAGACTTGGTGAAATTGTCAAATAACTTTATGCCTAATTTTTTGCAAATTTTAAATGGGAACAATGATAATTTTCTTTGGGCTTGTTATGAAGATTAAGAATTATATATACAAACATTTTGGAATGTTATCTGACACAGTAGAACTATATAAGTAAGAACTTTAATTACCTGCAATCATAGAATGTGATAAAGTGTCTCTAGAGAATATCTGATACAACTTCATTTTATAGCCAGAGACTCCTTGGCTTTGTAAATGCATGGCCTTTTCACATATGCAGTTGCCTGAAATTTTGTTGCCACCTGAACTCATGTTCTTACTTCAAGATCTATTTCAAATTCTAATGTACATTGAAAATTTTCCTATTGTGCCCTCTTATCTGCTTAAATTGCAGCTTATACCTTTGTGTGCTCTTATCTATATATTTAGATTTCTCCTCTAATGCATTGGGGGGTGTTATGTTAGTTCTATATCTGTAGAGGTTGGCATAGTTTCTCTTACACAAGAGATACTCATGATATTAATACTAACAATACTATTGCAATAAATATAACCAAAAATGAATAAGTTTGGGGTTTAATTTGTGCCAGTTAAAGTGCTCAGGGTCTTTTTCTGTTAAACAAGTTCTGTATTTATTCTCATTCCATGGTTAAAAGAACAGAGGGCAGTGAAAGAATGAGAAATTTGTACAAGGTCACAGAGCAGGTAAAGATCGATGGAATGGAACCAGTATACTTCTATTACACGATGACTGGCTCCAAACCATTATATTATGCTGAATGATCAACAAAAATTATTTAGGATCAAAGCAGCTTTCATAGAAGGAGCAATTCCAAACTTCCATATCTGACCAACCCCTCTGAATTTTAAACTCCTGAAGATATAGTTTTGAAAAATGCCTTAGCCTTACTGCCTCAATTTTTCGTGTGCATGCAATATTTTTTTCTGGGTTTCAGTCAATTTACATTGTAGATTAAACTTTGAGATAGAGTATGAACACTTTGTGATTTTTTTAAAATTATATCATCACCTTTGTGGATTATTGAGATCTAGACTAGTAAATCAGTTATTCTATATATTCCCTTATTAATTCTATAATCATGTGTTAAGGTCCTACTACGTGTCTAGAATTATCCTAGTTGTTGGGGAGCTCACAAGAGGATATTACACGTAAGTCTCCATTTGCAATACAGTCTTATGATCCTATGATGGAGGTATACACAGATATAATACGATTTTTAGAAAATGTTATCTAGGTTAGCCTGTGAAAGAAGTAACCTCAAAAAGCTTCATCAAGTATTAGCCAGGAGATGAAGGAGGAAAGGGCCAACAGATGATTCAGAAGTATGGCAAATGAAGGTGGTCACATCAAAGAACTGTAAACAAATCGATATAATTAGAGAATGGGTAACTGTTGGGAGAGAAATGAGGGTGTAGACTGAAGAAACACAAGTTGGGTGACAAAAAAATCTTTTGCTAAAGACTGTGAGCAGCTGATAAAGAATTAAAGAGTAGGGGCATAATTAGATATGCATTTTAGGTAAAATGTACTGGAGGTAAAAATGGAGAACATATGAAGAAAATATGTTGGCCTGAATGACTATGTGAATGATGTAATTGAGTATCAAGAGAACTACGAAAGAGGAACAGGTTCAAGGTGCCTGTTGAACATCCTGATGTTTATTTCTCTGGCCCCAAGCAGTAACCTATGGCACTTGCTAAGGAAGGAGTCAGAAAACTATGGTCTACATACCAAATCAGGCCTGCTGCCTATTTTTTTATGAACCATGAGCTAAGAATCGTTTTTTCGATGAACATTTCTATTTACTTTGATGCAAAATCTAACTAAAAACACTAACTGTAAAATCCAATTAAGCAATATGTTATCCCCTCAACAAAACAAAACAAAACAAAACAAAAAACTAAACTTACTCTTCTAACTAGTACACAATTATTTTTAAAATGTACTCAATTATTTATTTTGAATACTGTCAAAAATATGGAATTTTTTAAAATATAAAAGTACCTATAAATGTACCCATTTTTGACTTTTGACTTGAAAACCTTCAAATATTTACTATCTGGCCCTTTACAGAAAAAGTTTGCTGACACCTTCTCTAAGGAATAATTAAAATATTTAATTAAGAGATTATTAACAAAGCTATAGGCAAGATAAATGGAACTAACAGGGAAGGTAAAGCACCCAGGGATTAGGAAGCAAAGAAGGTCATTATCATCTCATCCAAGGGGAAGGACGCTTTACTGACACTAAGTTGGAGATACAGTCTCAGCAGTTAGGCTACCTCACAGAAGCCATGAACTTAATGAACTCAGCTACTGACAAACCTCTTCACAACAGAGAGAAATAAATACCCTGACATGTCTGCAGAAATAATATCCTGATATCTCTCCCCTGTCTTCTTCAGTCTCTTCACGATGCCTCCCATTGGGCTAACATAACAGAAAGTCAGGGTAAAGGAATCCAGAGTGCTTGGGTTCGCTATCTTGGTCACAGAGCATGCTGAGAAAGAATGAGAACCACTTTATAATGGAAAATAAAAAATCACCAGCATAAAATGCAAAATACTAATAGGTTTTTGGATATAAGCATATGAAATATGAAAAAGAAAACTGGACAGAAGACAGATTTTAGAAACTGTAAGAACTTTGGTGGTGGTTGAATTTATTGGTCTATCTAAAGCTTCTCAAGAAGATTATTTCCAGTTAGAACTGGATGTGGGCTGAAAACAAAACCATAAGTAACACAGTCATTTAATAACTAAAGAAAAAGAACTTACAAAGAATAAAAGGAAAAAAAAACATTAAAAGCTGAAAAGAATACCTTGTTGAATAAAGATGCATAAATTATTGATTGCTATCTAAATGCTATAGTTAAAAAGGGAAGAAAAATAATTTATAAATTTGACTGCTTTGACTCAAAATATATATGTAAATGAATATAAGTTTTAATTTCAAAATAATTTTAAAATTCTACCATTCCCTACCACCATTTTAGGCACCATCCTGAAGGAATCAATAATTCTTACCTGAGTTACTGCCATAGTGTCTAAACTGATGCTTAATTTCCACATGTGTTCTAAAACTTATTCATCACACAATAGTTTGAATGAATTCTTAAATTACATCTCTTCATTCTTCTGCCCAAACCTATTTAAAACTCTCTCATCACACTTAAAATACAACCCAAATCTCTTATTATGGTTCTCCCTCAGAGAAGAGTGCTCCTGAATTTTCATATTTTCTTTTCATTTTATGGTCCTTGTCCTGTTTCATTCTTTCATAGACTTTATCACTACTTGAAATTGTTTTATTTATTCATGTGTTTTCTTGTTGATTTTCTGCATTCCACTGGAAAGAAGACTTGTTGAAGATAATACAATTCTCTCCCTTGCCCAAGGCTCTGTCATCAGTGTTTATGTACTGAGTGGGCGAATAAAGTCCATCACTGAGAAGCTGCCTGGTTAGAACACCCATCATTCCTGACTCTCAAATAATGTTATAATATGCAGACAGATCATTAAAAGCATAGCTATACACATTTATCAGCAGGGTTTAAACATAATGCAATAGGTGAGAAGAGGTTGGAGATAAGTATGATGAAACCATAAAGATCTATACCTATGTATCATTATCAGCAGAATATACATCTGTTCTACTGAGCTTCCACTCCTATAGTAATTACTTTCTAATAGTTTTCTGACATGCTACCATTATTTGCAAACCCAAACTTAAAGAACTATCAATTCTAATCACTATGTGTCTTACTGCTTTTAATAAAACTTCAGACCATCTCATCCAGTTATTGGGTCTTATATCTAGTCCAAATGCAGATATAAGTCACTCCCTTAATTTTCCAAAGGTCAGCAAAGGTTAAGACTGTATTCATTAATGAATCGCATTAATGAAATATGTGCAGGCCCCCCCTAGGGTTAACAAGTTCTAATAAGTTAATCTCAGGGCTTCATTCTAAACCTAGTTGGATTCCTATGTGACAGGAGGCCAATAGAAATTTCTATTATTTTACTTTCAGAGACCAAGCTTCTAAATTACTTGAATCTCAGAAGCAAGAGCATCCTCTCTTCCTCAACTAAAGTGTTAACATTCTATAGCAGAAGGACCTAAGGTGAGGAAATTCGTGTTCTCCAGAGAAACTATCCACAGCCATGTAGTGATTGACTTAAAAAAAAATAGAGTAATTGGTCATGCCATTTCCCAAAGTCTAGATTTTTTATATCTTAAATAGAGTCATTTACATAAATTATTTTAAATAATATCTTGTCTAATGCATTGTTATGAAAAACACATCTCTAATTCTTCAAGGGCACAGACTGGCTAAAGACAAACTTAATATATGTTTTTTAAGAATGCACATTAATATCTCTGTCTTCAGTTACTGCATTCAGATTTATAGTGACGTCTCACTTTTCTTCAAGAATAATAGGCAGGCACTTGCTTTAAATGAGTCTTAAAAAAACGCTCATTTTTCCAAAACCCGGGAATTCTCTTCCAGAGGTAATTTATTCTCTTTCTTCAGATGCTGAAACTGCCAACAATCCATACATGCCATTTCCCTCAATTTGAACATACAAAGAAGTTAATAAATCAGTATATTTCTCACCAGCCACCTAGTTATACAATATATCATATAGAATCACTTCCTACTGCTTAACAATCTTTCAAGTCCTCCTTTGCCTGCTAAATAAAATCTAAAGTCCTCAGCTTATTTCACAAGGCACTTCATAACACTCACGCAACCCACCTTTCCTTTTATGTCTCCTGCTACCACGTACCATTCTGTTCCCTATTCTCTTGCCATCCAGAAAAAAAGCTCATTTACCCATGCATATATTTAATTAATAATTATGTCTTAAGTGTAGAGTATGAAGCATGCTATATTGTTTGAGGGCTGGGGAATCCTGTAAATGTAAACCTCGTCCATGCCTTCAAAGAGCTTAAGGTCTAATAAATCAGACACTAAAATATACACACATGAGAATATTTGAAAGAGAAAGAACGTGATGTTTCAAACTACTTTTGGACATCAGGAAAAGCCTCATTATAGAAATTTTATTATGAGAATAAAATATGAATAAAAAGTTCTCATATTCAGTGCTTAGGGAATAGGAGGAAACTGTTAAAAGAGAGAAGAAATTTTTCCTGCTGTTACTTTTTACTGGCTTTCTCACCTGTCTGTGTAGTCAGTTATCTTCCAAATATCTCTGCGACCTTTTATAAAACACGACCCTCACTTTAAAGCATTCCCAAATCTCAGCCCAAATTTGTCATCCTCGCCAGCATGTATTTCTATAGATATAATCATTAATTACATACTCTATGCTATCCCCTAGATAGTAATTTCTTCAGAATGGAGTCTTAAAGTATGTTTTAACCTCTCCAACATTCTTCTAGGTCTTGGCAGAACATAGTAGGTGACAGTAAAATGAGTTGAATCATGAGATATTTTAGGTCCAAATAGCTTAAGTTAACTGCCTAGGTCAAACAGCAATTTAAGGCAAAATCAAGATGAAATATATCTTCTAATTTTGAATCCTGTGTTTTTCATCAAGATTTCACAAGCTTATTAGTTTTGATACTATTGTCCTAATTTGCAGAGCTTCTGATTCTGTGAAAGATTTTTTAAAAATGGAAATGGAAGAAACAGTCTCAAATGGGAATGTAAGTTCATAAAAGGTCATATGTATATAAAAAAACTCGAATGAAAAGCTGCTCCCACCCCTCATTCCTATTATAGATAATAAAGCTTTCTGTATGCTTTAGTTAAGTCTTAATGCAAGGTACTTGGCTTGACTGTCTCAGCTTCATTCCACTCTCCTTCTATTCAAAGACACTAGAGTTAAAAAAGCATTCCAGATTAATTTGTAGTTAGGATACTAAAGTAAAACTTGCCAGTTTGGCATACTTGTTTGAAAATTAGATAATGAAATAGCTGACAGCATCTTTCGGATGTCCAGGAAGACAGAAATGCTCTGAGAGAAGTGAGTGGTAGCCAAACTGGCCTGCACATGCTACTGCCCAGTTACCAACTTCACGTGTGTGGCATATGCAATTCTGACCTTTTCCTGACCTTTGGGTAATAGCAGTGGTGTTGATGTGATCTAAAAGCCAAAGGTCTAAAGACAATGTCATAACTTGCACTGTTCTATTCTTTCTAAAGATAAGCACCAAGTCCCTGAGTTCAATCATTTTTTTCTAGAAGTACTTTGGGAAGTTTCTGTCTTTTGAGCAGTCCTTGCATGATAGAGTATTTTATAACACTTGCCAGAAGATTCACCTTTTGAAAATCTTAAGTAATCTTTGTGTCTTTGTTTACTTTCTTATATATCGCCCATGGTTCCTTGGCTCCATGTTAAAATATATAAAATGGCATGGAGATTGTTGGATATTCCCCACGGGTCTAACACCAGGGAACAAACTAAGTCTGAACTTATTTTATGATTAAGAGGACTTCTGTGGATTTAAGAGTAATCTTCAAATGCATAAATAATAGTGATTAATCAAAATCCATTTCATAATTGCTCCAACTGCTTCTAATTTGTTAAGCTCTTCAAATACTTTAGTATTTTAGAATCTTAAATATGACTCACAATTATTATGTACTTTTTTGACTTTTAAATATAATGCTTAAACGACATTGAATGTTGTCAGAAAATAGTCTCCAACTGCTTCCTAAATGCTGAGTCAAAGGCAGGGAAGTTATGAAAAATAAATGAGGTAAGGCTGAGATGTTTACTCTCAAAGCAGGAGGCACTAATCTTGTAACAATGCTCTGTACCACTATCATTGTTATTGCTTCCACATGGAGTGATTGATGGGGATTTAATCATTTTATCTAATAGCTTTGGGTATTAGAGAATGCTATGTGCTATACTACAGCTTTTAGACCATTCCAAAGTTTTCCAAAAGTAAAACATCAGGTACAGAGATAAAGATATTTTTTTCTTTCCTCCATCTGAAGTAATTTTGGGGTCCTCTGATACTAATAACACAGAATCCAGAATTATACATCTTTATTTTAAAAGATAAAAATAATAATTGAGTCCATGTTAGATTACTGCTATGGATATATAAAAGTAACACACTCTTAACTATGTATTTCAAGTGATGAGCATTTAAGATAAATAAAATAATTGCACTCATCTGACATTACATAGTTCAATAAAAACTCATGTAAATGTAGGCAGTATTTAAATGACACTGGCCATATTCCTTTTTTTTTTTTTTTTTTAGATAACCATTTCTTATTATAGATCTTTCTTTAGAACTAGTTAGCTTATACTTCATCTACTTGATGCCAAACAAGAAATTGTAACATACCTAATTGTTATGCTAATATTTAATGTCAATTTACTTATTCAATGCAATATGAGAGAGAGAATTAAGGTTTTACTCTCCCATAGACTAGTAGTTGGGGGCTCTATCTTTCTTGTTGATTATATTTCAAAGGGATAGATCCCAGGTCTTCAAGAAATGTCTGAGTTGTAAAACTGGCAAAAGAATGGTGGATTTATAGTGGGGCAAGGAAGGAATTTATAATTGCAAGTTCTAAAAAATCTAAGAAAACGAAGGTCAGGAGCCTAAAGCCAGGAAGAAGCCTGTTTAACTTTTAGTCCAGTTGAGGAGAACACTAAGACCAGACACTCTTGGTCACTAACCAAACGGAAATATATCAATAATTAACTGGAAAATTCTCATTTGATGAGAATGCTATAGAAAACGCCTAATAAAGAAAATTAAGACTTTTAGAATTTTATTTTAAATGTCTTTTTTTTAAAAAAGCCAAAGAACAATATAGATTGCTTTAAACTTATACTATTGCCAGTTCATTTCCTTTTAGAGTAATAATGTCACATTTAAGGCGCTTTCTTATTTACTTACTTCTTTATCCATTCATCCTGTGTTATGCTAACTTGACTATTAAAAATTTAAGGCATATAGTAAATATCTTTAAATTCTCCCCCTCATTCTGTAAACCACTAATTTATCTAAATTCCATTCAAGTAATTTTATATTTTGATATTTGAATATAGAAAATATATATTCTCTATATTTATCTTTGCTAGGCTTATTTTGTTTGTTCTAAAATTCTGTTTATACTTAAACAAATAAAATTCTCTTTTCCAGTATTCTGGTTATTTCTTGGTAATGAGACTCCTCAATTTACCAATACATCTTAAATGATATGCCCATTCATTTTTCATCTTTCTTGGATGTATGGTCTTAATCTACTGTAATTTTGTTGTTTGAAATTATAACTTTACCACCTTTGTTTCTTTTGTGTACCTTCTCCAGTTGTTTCCTATTTCTTGAATGTTCTACTAAAAAGTTTTAGTCTACTCAAATGCTTGAACAAGATTATATTTGTTTTTACTTTAACAAAATTATATTTCTTATTCATGTCCTCTGTTATACATAATCTTTCAGCTCTATATTTGAGTCATTTTTTTAAAACATTTAAAAAATGAGTTTGCAATGTAGCTTTTCCCATCTCCATAATTAAAGAATTATGTGATTATTCTACTGATTTGACTTTAACAAAAACTACCATTTGTGTCTGACTCTCCAATTAAAGTACTTATGCTCTAAAATTTTTTCAGGATAATTTTAATACTTTTGAGAACACTGTACTCTATGTGAACATATTTTTTGAGTAACCACTAATGGCCAAAGACTAAGATAAGCAATTTTCATGCATTATCTCATTCAATTCTCAGAACTGAACTATTATATTATTAGCTTATAGTATCATTATATTATTCCCATTCAGGATTAGTCTATAGTAGTAATTTTTATACTTTAGAATGCCAAAAAAATATATCACTTTTGAGGCTTTCTAAAGTGCAGGTTTTCTAAATCCAACAGAAGAGATTTAATTCAATATCTCTGGAACTTAGATACATGCGTTTTTACTTGACCCCAGGTGATTCTGAAAATGAATTTCTAATCAGATATTAAGGAACACAGTACTACAGGAAATGATTTTACATAAGATTAGTTCATCAGCTCTCTATAGGATTTAAATTAAGAATAAAGAATAATATAGATATAATTTTATAATCTTAAATCCATTCTCAATATTCTCTGTACTACTTATTCATTAAAATTGCAAATATTTTAATAAAATTATTAATTTATGTCAAATTAAGCATACACATGTAAATATGACTATTATTCCCTACTAATCTTTTTGGCTTAAGATTATTTGGCACTAAATATCACAATTTTAAATTTCACCTTTTATCAGTTAAAACCAAGATATTAGCTTTTTAATATTAATTCACTATTTAATTTCTTATGCATCCCGAAAAACCTTCATTATATTAATTCTACATTCTTTGAGGTTCTCACATGTTCATCTTAGATGATTTGAAAGTGGTGTAGTGGCATAGTTTGGTGTGTGTGTATGTGTATGAATAAAGTCCTCATTTGAGCAACAGAAATAAAAATTAAGTTACTCAATTCAGTTATTTCCTTATCTCTTCCAAGTATATTTAATTGACATTCACTGAACATCTTTTAAAATCCATATATTCTGTTCAAATATTTATTACTTTCTTAATGAAAAGGAAATAGTTATGCAAGAGGTATGCAAACCATTCTTTTCCATTACTGGGGCTTTCTCTGGGAAAGAAAGACAATGACATAACATGTTTACAAGTCTATACATACAGGATAATAAGCCTAGTGGCAAACACACTAATGGGGTTTCCTTGTAGAAGAGGTTTTCTATCGAATGCTTTTAGTAGGATATACCTAGTCAGATTGCTTATGATAATCTGTAATGTACAAATTTATAGAGCAAGATTTTCTGGAAAATGTCATAACAGCTATGTAACTGCATGTTTATAAAATGCAGATGTTGCCTGATCAAAAGCTATCTTCTGAAACAACATAGATGCATACAATAGTTAGAGAACTAACACAAATCTTGCCCAGAATACATCTGAATGTGGCAAAGAGGACCTGCAAACATGCTTGGTGGTCCTTGCTTTCTCTCTGCTTCACTAATGATTTGTAAATACTGGTATCACTGATATATAACTGATTTGTTAGTCTCTTTGGAAAACTTAATTATTTGTGTTTTCTCACTAATCATACATGATTTCTACACCAAAGAGGCATGCCTCATAATTGATCTTGATATGCATTATTAATCAAAATGATAGCTTATCATACTAGGGAATCTAAATATCCATATTTATCTGTGTTTGTATCTATCTCTACATACTTTTGTCCTCATCTACAACTGTGTCTATGTGTATATATATATGTGTGTGTATATGTATATATATAAAGATATATATTTGTGCATATATATCATGAGTTTATATATTCTACTAATGAAAATAAAATAAATTTTTAATAATGTACATTCAGACACAGATAATTGAGAAAAACTTTTTGAAGATTTTACATATTTGCAGCCTAAAAATGAAGTGTGTCAGAAACATTTTTGTAGCCTGACTCATACTAACTCACCAATCTCCTCCTCTTGCTAATAGGATGTAAATGAACAAAACCATATGCAAGGACGTAATTAGGTCAAAAAGTGCTTCACCTTGCAAAAAGATTAGGGACAAAATTTATTTAACTAGAAATTAAGGAATAATATTATATTGGGATAGGAATTATAAATAAAAGATGCATGCTTACCTTGCATAATTGACAGTATTTTGTATGCTTCACATGTTCATCAACCTTCTGAGATCCTTGAAATGAGTGTTAACAAAACAAGTGTCTATGAATCCTCATTTCTTTCTCTCAGCTATCCTACTTGTTGCCTTCACCATACAAAATAGAACCTGAACATTGTAAAGCAGAGTCCATTCTTTTGATGTATTCTTTTGATGAATATAAGCCGTCAATATGTTAACTCATTTCTTCCTTAAATCCTGTCCGCCCACCTTGCTGAAAAGGGTTGATAAGATAGAGACAAATAATGGCACAACTTTATTTTTCCCCCATTGTTACCTCAGCAAATGGAGTTAATAAAATTAGACAAACTTAGACATACTTAGACAGAAAGTAGTAACTCAAGTAGTACCGTTATGAATTCAACCTAGATTAAAAAAATTAACAAGCAAGTTAAAAAATTTAAATATTCTATTCTATAAAAAGATATATATATATATATCTCAATTAACTTGTTGAGGCATTGCAAGTTCATAAGAATTTTTTATATTGATCATAGAAGAGTTACATTATTTTAAACTTGTGATTCTCTTAGTTCATATATCTTTTGAAGCTATTGCTTCCTAGAATTGTGCTACATAAAGTGTCACTCAGGATTATTGCCAGTGACCATAAACTGTTTATTTTTGGTCCATGATAATTTAGTACAGACATTGAAAGTATTTAGAAACTTTTATAGCAATTTGATGTTGGTGCAATGACATAGAATGAGATCAATGGACTTGTCTTATTGAATGAGATATAGACCAGTAAGTATGTTGTTAAAGTCTCAAGCGGTGGAATCTATGAGCTAGAACCATTTTAAAACACATGATGCTTTAAAGTTAGTTTGTCAGACTGAAAATAAAATATCAAAATTATTTTTCATTGAAAGATAATTTCAAATTAACTATAAATTTAGTGACTGATACAAGATTGAAGATGGATGTATAAAATGTATGTGTCATATGATATTTGTCTTTCTCTGTCTGACTTATTTCATTTAGCATAATACCCTCTAGGTCCATCCATGTTTTCACAAATGGTAAGATTTTGTTTTTATAATCTATAAATATTCCATTGTATATCTGTACCACTTCTTTATCTAATCATCTATTAATGGACACTTACGTTGTTTCCATACCTTGTCTACTGTAAATACTGCTGTAATGAATACAAGGATGCAAATAACATTTGGAATTGATGTTTTGGATTTTTCTGGATAAATTCTGGAAGTGAGATTGCTGGGTCATATGGTAGTTCTATTTTTAATTTTTTGAGGAACCTCCATACTGTTTTCCACAGTGGCTGCACCAACTTACAAACTCAACAACAGTGCACCAGGGTTCCCTTTTCCCTACATCCTAACTAACACTTGTTGATTTATTGATGATGGCCATTTTTCCAGGTGTGAGGTAACATCTCATTGTGGTTTTAATTTGCATTTCCCTTAGAAATATTGAAGTTGAGAATCTTTTCATACATCTATTGGTCATCTGTATGTCATTTTTTAAATTAAGTTTATTGGGGTAACATTGGTTAATATAATTATATAAGTTTCAGGTGTACATTATTATTTGACATCTGTATATTCTATTATGTGTTTACCACCCAAAGTCCACTTTCCTTCAGCTACTATATATATAATTCCCTTTACCCACTTTTCCCTTCCTCTACCCCCCTATATTTGACCTCCTTTATCCCATCTATCTCTCCCCTCCTCCCTCATCCCACTAGTAACCACTACTCTATAGTCTTCTGGTAACAGAGACTCATGAACATGGACTATAGACTAGTGTATGTCATCTTTAGAGAAATATCTATTCAGGTCCTCTTCCCAAGTTTTGATCAGATTGCTTGGGTTTTTTTGGTGTTAAGTTGTATGGGTTCCTTATATATTAAAGGGGATACTAACACCTTTAATGAATGTATAATTGGTGAATATCTTCTACCAGTTGGTAGTTTGTCTTTTTGTTTTGTTAATGGTTTCCTTTACTATGCAAAAACTATTTAGTTTGATATAGTCCCATTTATTTTATCTTTTGATTCCTTTGCCCAAGGACACATATACAAAAGAATATTGTGAAGAGTGATGTCAAAGAGTTTAATGCTTAGGTTTTCTTCTAGAACTTCTATGGTTTCAGGTCTTATGTTTTTGTCTTTAATAACTTTCGAGTTTATTCTATGTGGTGTAAGAAAGTTGTCTAGTTTCATTTTATTTTACATGTATCTATTCAGTTTTCCCAACATCACTTATAGAAGATAATGTGTTTATCACATTTTATATTCTTGCCTTCTTTGTACATAATTAATTGACTATATAGGTATGGAGTTATTTCTTGGTTGTCTATTCTGTTCCATTGATCTATGTGTCTGTTTTTATGTCGGTACCATGCTGTTTTGATTACTATAGGTTTGTAGTATACTTTGATTTCATGGCTCAAGATTACTGTGGTTCCATATACATTTTAAGATTATTTATTCTAGCTTTGTGAAAAATGTCATTGGTATTTTTATAGGAATTGCGTTGGATCTATACATTGCTTTGAGTAGTATGGATATTTTGACGATGTTAATTCTCCCTGTTCATGAGCATGGTATATGTTTCCATTTATTATTTATTTATTTATTTATTTATATCTTCTTAGCTTTCTTCAGTGTCTTATAATTTTCTGGGTATGGGTCTTTCACTTCCTTGTTTAAATTTATTTCTGGGAATTTTATTTTTTTATACAATTATAAATGGGGTTATTTTCTTAAATACTACTTATGATAGTTCATTATTGGTGTATAAAAATGCAACCAATTTCTAAATATTAATTTTGTATACTGCTATTTTAATAAATTCATTTAACAATTCCAATAGTTTTTTTAATGGCATTTTTAGGGTTCTCTCTATATAACATCATGTCATCTTCAAATAATGATGGTTTTACTTCTCCCTTTCCAATTTGGATGCCTTCTTGTCTGATTGCTGTCATTAGGACTTCTAATACTATGTCAAATAAAAACAGTGAAAGAGGACATTCCTGTCTTGTTCCTGATCTTAAGAAATATGCTTTTAGCTTTTACTCTGTGAGTATAATGTTAGCTGTGGGTTTGTTATATATGCCTTTTATTATGTTTAGGTATCTTCCATCTATTACCACTTTGCTCAGAGATTTTATTATAAATGGATGCTTGATTTTGTCAAAAGCTTTTTCTGCATCTATTGGTATGAACATTTTGTTTATCTGGTACATCACATTAATTGATTTGTGGATATTGAACCAGCCTTGTGTCTCAGAAATAAATCTCACTTGATTATGGTATATAATCTTTTTAATATATTGCTGACTGGTTTGTTAATATATTTTGAAGATTTTTGCATCTATGTTAATCAGGGACATTTGCCTATACTTTTTTTTTTTTAAATGTCTTTGGTTTTAGAATTACGATAATGGTGTCCTCATAAAATGAGCTTGGAAGACATCCCTCCTTTTGAATTTTTTGGAATAGTTTAAGAAAAATAGGTGTTAATTCTTTAAATGTTTAGTAAAATTCACCTGTGAAGCCATCTGGTCCAACACTTTGTTTGTTGGGACTCTTTTGGTTACTGATTTGATTTTGTTAGTAGTCAATGGTCTGCTCAGATTTTCTTCTTGATCAGTCTTGGGAGATTATATGTTTATAGAAATTTATCCATTTCTTAAAGATTCTCCAATTTGTTGGCATATAATTGTTCATTATATATATTTTTTTAATATTAGACAGGATTGTCATTTCTCCTCTCTCATTTCTGATTTTTTTTGATTCTCTTTTTCTCTTTGTCAGTTTGATTAAAGATTTATCAGTTTTGTTTGTCTTTTCAAAGAAATAGTTCTTGGTTTCATTGATCTTTGTATTTTTTTAGACTCTATTTCATTTATTTTCATTCTGATCTTTATTTTCTTCCTTCTACTCACTTTGAGCTTTGCATATAGTCCTTCTCTAAGGTATAATATTAGACTGAGATTTTTCTCATTTCTTGAACTATGCCTGTATTGCTATGAACTTTTTTCTTAGGACTGCTTTTGTTGGGACCCATAGATTTAGCATCATTATGTTTTTGTTTTCATTTGCTTCAAGGTATATTTTTATTTTTTCCTTGATCTCATTGTTAAATCATTTATTGTTTAGTAGCATATTATTTAACCTTCATATGTTTGTATGTTTTCAGTTTTTTTCTTGTAGTTGATTTCTGGCTTTATAACATTGTGGTCAAAGAAGAAACGATATGATTTCAATCTTCTTAAATTTATTGAGATTTGTTTAATGGACTACTCAAAGTATTACTGTCAATCTCTCCCTTTAAGTCTTTCAGTATTTGTTTTATATATTTAGGTCCTCTGATACTGGGCACATAAATGTTTAGAAGGGTTATATCTTTTTTGTTGGATTGAACACTTTATCATTAAGAAATGTCAGTCTTTGTCTCTTATTATAGCCTTTATTTTAAAGTCTATTTTGTCTGATATGAGTACTGCTACCTACTTTTTTTTCTTAATTTCTATTTGCAGAAATCTTTTCCCATCTCTTTACTCTCAGAGAGTTTATTTTAAAAGACTCAGTATCAGCCAAGGCTGGCTGCCTGTCACCAATAGAGCCTCTGGTGATATATGAGTTTGTTGGGACATAGTCTCAGTGAGTCATCATGGGGGAGCGAGTGTTTCCTGGGCTAATGCAGATTCAGATTTGGCCATGAGAGGGGAGGGTTTGATATAGGAAAGACGCCACCCACTTTTGACTGTGTGGGAGGAGGGCTCAATACAGGAACAAGAGTGGCCGTCTCTCCAGCCCTCGCATTGAAGCCACACAATTCAGTTTCTCCCTATATATCTCTGGTGCCTGCTGAGCCCTTGTCGTTCTGCCAGAGTCCAGGTTGAATGTCTGCGAATGAGTGGGTCTGTGTGCAGGCCCTTTAAGAGGATGCCTGTATTTCCAATAGCCTTATGTTTTCCTCCTGATAGACAGAATCCCTCCTGATTTTCACAGCCAGATATTGTTGAGGCCTTTCTTCCCAGCACTATTGCTTTAGGCTGGGATACCTGGTGTGGTGCTGGGTCCCTTCACTCCTCAGGGAGGTCCTCTGTAGCTGAGACATCCCTCCGCATTCTCAACTGCCACACATGGGTGTGGGGCCAGTCTGTTTCCCATTTCTGCCCCTTCTACCAGTCTTGTACTGGCTTCTTCTGTATATCCTTAGTTATAAGACTTCTGTTCAGCAAGTCTTCAGTTGGTTCTCCAGGTTGATTATTCTATAATTTAGTTGTAATTTTGATGTCATCTTGGCAGAAGGCTAGCACAGAGTTACCTACTCTGCCTCTTTGACTGGAACTCTGATTCTTTTAAATTATGTTAAAAATCTTTTGGTTCCCAATGGATTGGAAATGAAAATATAAAATACAGATAAACTAGCTATTCAAGACTTATTGTGAAGCTCTGACCAACAGCATAATTTGTGGCCACTTGAATCAAGGCAGCAAAAACTCCTCTGAGATCAGCTTAGATCCATTATATGAGAAAGCATTGTAACTTTTTTTTTTATGTAGAAAAACAAGGATCATGCAAGAGTTCTATATGTGTTTTTTGTTTGTTTGTTTCTTTTTGTTTTTGTTTTGTTTTATTTTATTTATTTTTTCCTGATATACGAGTGACATTGGGCTTGATAGAAAAAAAAACAGTTCCAACTGGTTGAAGTTTCTGGGCCAAAAACTTTGTGTTTTCTCTCACAAAGACTGTGAAAAGTTGTGTAAAGCAAATCAGAATGCTAGCAATGTTGTATAAAAAGAATTGTGACTAAATCCAAGCTAAGGACCACAACAAAATACTTTTGGGGATTTTTAAAATATTCTGGAATATCAGTGTGTTAATATTTCAATATACCTTACCAAAGAGAAATACCAAGTTTTACATCAAAACTTCTAATAATTATTACTCTTATAACAAAATCAGATTCACAATAACACACTAAGGTCTCTTGCATTCAGCCAAGATGAAGTACGTGGTACAGGATTCACTCTCACATTGAAAATAACCAAAAATTCAAGACAAGGAAGGAGGATGATTACTCAGATATAGAAAGGAAATGAGGTGAATACTACAAACTCCCCAACTTACAGCCTTTAGAGAATTTCCAGGTGCAGGAACAGAAAACTCGTATGAAGCTGGCAAGAATCTCTGAGATGAAGAGATGAAGTTGAGATTCTGGGGGAAGGTAAAGATAGTTTTCAGAACAAAATATAAGAGAATAAAATGGTGTGCAGATAGAGAATTCTAGATAAATGTGAAGGGCTTCCCTTGACTATTAATAGCACTGGTAGTTGTATACATGAGAGAAAATTACCCAAGGATAGGTAAATAACTGTCTAAGAAGATTAGAAGTAAAGTGTCCAGGGCTAAGAATGTTATCTATCCCCATTAAAAAGATTAGAAAACCTCATAATTCATGGGGCAGTAGACGAAATATGCACAACGGTCCTCTGTCAAGGATGTAGAACAATTAGCAAAAGGTTAAAGACAACACTGGTACTGCCCCCCAAATCTTAAAGGCAAGAATAAAAAATATTAAACTCTGTTCCAATAATTAAACTGAATCTCAGGAAAAAAAAAAAAAAAAAAAACTCATGAACCCATTGGGGGGAAAATCTAGAAAAGAAAAGGGTTAAAATTCACAAACTACAACATGTAATAAAAAGATTGCTAGTGAAGTAAAGAATTAGGACAACTTGACCAATAATGATGAAGAAAATCAACCAAGTAAAACTGACCCAGAACTGAACCAGATGTTACAAATTAGCAAACAGGACATTAAGACACTGATTGAAATCATATTCCATATGTTTAAAAAATATACATAAAGACATGAAAAAATGTTATAAAGGATCCAAAGTAATCATCCAGAGATTAAAACTGCAATATCTTGGATGAAAAATATACTAGATAATATTAATGGCATATTGGACATTCTAAAAGAAAAAAAAATAGTGAACTTGAAGACATAGCACTAGGAATTTTGAAAATGAAGACAGAAAAATTTGAAAATCATTAATAGGCAATGAGAAAACATTAAGAAATTTAAGGGTTTAACATATATGTAAATACAGACCGTAAGGAGAGAAAGAGTATAACATAGAAATAAACTGAACAAAAAAATAATAAAAATCATTCCCAGTTTGATGAAAAGTATAAACCTACAGATCCAAGAAATTCATCAAACTTTGAGTACAAAACATGAAGAAAACTATACCAACATGCAATAAAATCAAAGTGTTCGAAACATGAAAAACATAACATTATAAAAGCATCCAGAGAAAAGAAAGACAGTATGTCCAAAAGATCAAAAGGTAAGGATGCCAGTAGAATCCTTGGAGACTATATAAGCAGAAACAATTGTAGGCAACATCTTTAAAGGAAGAAAGAAAAAAAAGAAAAAAAAAATCAATTATAAGCTTTATGTTCAATGAAATCTTTCAAAAATAAAGACAAGATAAAAACTTTTTCAGACATACAAAAGCTGAAAAATTCATTACTATCAAACTCACACTTCAAGAAGTGTTAAAAAGTCTTTTGGGCAGAAAGAAATTGATAGAAATGATAATACAAATCAATGAAAAGAATAAAAAGAAACAGAAATGGTAAATACATGAGTAAGTAAAGGATTTTTTTTATTAATTAAACATTTAAAAAAATAACTGCCTTTATAAAGGTAATAATTTATTGTGGGATTTATAACATATAAATAAGTGAAAGATATTAAAACATTGCATTAAAAGGAGAAATAGAATTATAATACATTAAGATGCTTCTATTATAGGCGAAATAGAATACTACAACTTGAAAATAGATTATGATAAGTTAAAATTCTAAAGTAGCTAGCAATATAACAAAACAAACAATTACAGTTAATAAGCCAGCAAAGGAGAGAAGATTGAATCATAAAAATGCAAAAGATGACAGGAAAAAAAAACAGATGGCACAAATATCTTTTTAAAAATCAAGGTGATAAACCTAAACCTGACCATATCAATGATCACATTGTTTTAAATGGAGTATACATATCCATTAGAAGTCAAATATGTCAGTTTGCATTAAAAACAAGACCTATTATATACTGTTGTGAGAAACATACTTCAGTATAAAGAAATAGATCAGTTAAAAGTAAATGTTGAGAAAAGATATCTGATGCTAACAATAGTGAAAAGGAAGCTGGAATGGCTGTATTAAAATCAGATAAAGCATGTTTCAGAGCAAATATTATTTCCAGGGATACAGAAGTTTACTTTATAATGATAAAAAATTAGTTTTATAGGAGTATAAATAAGTCTTAAAATTCATAAACCTGATAATAGATTCCAAATACATGCAGCAAAAATTAATAGAATAGAAAAATAGATAAATATGTGATTTTGTTGATAATGTCAATACCTCTCTATCAAAATCTGGTAGAATATGTAGATAAAAAATAAAGCAAGGATAGAAGACAAAATACAGTGTGAAGCAAAATGATATAATTGATATTTTAGGATACCTTATGTAACAACTTTACAAGACACTATTTCTAAGTATGCACAACATATTTTCTAAGGTAGGTAGAACCTATTATGGGCATTAAAATGCTCAATAATTTTGAAAGGTTTTAAAATATTCAAAAATTTTCTCTGCCTTCAGTGGAATTAAAGTAGAAATCAATAACAAAGAGCTATATAAAGTCACCAATATTTCAAAACTATATAATACACTTTACAATAAACTGGATCAAAACAGATTACAAAAGTTATCACAAAGTTTTTGAAATAAATAAAAACAAAAACAGCATAAAATTATGGTATATCACTAATGTAATATTTGAGCAGAAATGTATTACTTTAAAAATCTATCCCAGCAAAGAAAGATCTTAAATTAACAACCTTTGCTTCTACCTTCAAATGAGAAAATGAAGAGTGAATTAAACACAAAATAAGTGGAAGAAAATAAAAATCCAAACAGAAGTCATTGAAATAGATGTGGAAAAGAAATAGAAAGTAAGTAATGTCAGTATCTGGTTTTTTAAGATAAAAAAAATTGATATCTTCTAGACAGACTGATGAGCAAAAAATATGGATAAAAGACAAACCATTAATAACAGGGAAAGGTGATACCAAAGTACTTAGAAGGTTGTATTAAGAAAAATGTTATGCCACTAAGTTTGACAATTTATAAGAATTAATTCCTTGAAAGACACATATGACTATAGATTACCCAAGAAGAAATAGATAATCTGAATAGCTTGATTTCTATTAAATAAAATGCATTTTATAATTATAAACTTCTCTACAAAGAAAACTTTAGTTCCAGATTGCCTCACTGGTAAATTATACCAAACATATAAGGAGAGCAATTTCAACCAAAAACTCATCCAGAAGTTGAAGAGGAGGAAAATATTACCACCCAACAATTCTCTAAATCCAGTAGTTGCCTCATACCAACCCAGATAAAGAAGAAACAAAAAAATTAAAAAGATAAAAAGTGGGGTTTACTCTAGTAATAAAGGCGGGGTTGATATTAGAATAATCAATTAAATTCATCATATGAATACACAAAAATAAAAACAATATGATGATCTCAATAGATAGAAGAGCAATGAACAAAACCTAATATCTACTTATAAACGAACAAGTAAAAACCCTCAGCAAACTAGTAATAGAAAGAATATTTTCCAACCTGAAAGAAGACATCTAATAAAAAAGCTACAACTAACATCCAATTTAATAAGAAATATTAAATGCTTTATCCCTGTGTTTAGGAAGAACACTGCCAAAAACAAATGGATGTTTACTCTCACAATTTCTATTAAACATTGTATAAGAGGTTCCAGCCAGTGCAATAAAAGTAAAAAATAAAAAGGTAAAAAATAAAATGAAAACACAAATAAATAAATAAATAAATAAATAAATAAATAAATAAAGGCAGCAGATTGCAAACAAAGCAGTAAAACTCTAGACGCAGATGACATCATCTACATAGATAATCCAATAGAATCTATAAAAAAGCAATAAATGAGTTTAGCAAAGTTGCAAGATAACATATAAATATACAAGTATCAATTATAGTTTTATAAATTAGCAATGAACAATTAGAAATTTAAATTAAAAATACCATTTATAATAGCATTCAAAAATGTGAAATAATTAGATGTAGATATGACGAAAGATGTATAAGACCTGTACACTGAAAAGTACATAACAGTGCTGAGACAAATTAGTAGTGATATCAATAAATGGAGTCATATAGCTTTTATTGTTTAAAATACACTATTAAAGAATGAAAAGACAAGTCATATAATGGGGAAAATATGTACAATGCATTTATCTTATAAAGGAATTGTATCTAGAATACATAAGAACTCAAAATTTAATAATTTAATGATAAAAATGTCTAAAATTTAAAATCTGAATATATCACTGTTAGTGGGAATGTACAATAACTCAAACTGAAAAAAAAAAATTGGCAGTTACTCTAAAAATGTAAATGTAAACTTACCATATGATCACCCATTCCACTTTTAGATACTTACCAGAAGAAAAGAAATGATATATCCATACAAAGACATGTACACAAATGTTTATAACAGCTTGATCAATAATTGCCCAAACTGGAAACAAGAAACAATCCAAATATTCATCAACAGGTGAATGGATAGATAGCAAATTGTGGCATATCTATGCAGTGGTAGAGTATTGAGCAATAATAATACAACAATATGGATGAATCCTAAAAGTAATTCTATTGAGTTAAACTAGCCAGACAATAAAAGAATATATACTGTATTACTCCATTTATATAAAATACTAGAAGATATAAACTAATCCATAGTGTATAAAGCAGATCAGCAGACACCTGGGAAGAAAGGATTATAAAGGGCATAAGAAAAATTGTAGGGATTATCAATATGTTCATTGTCTTGATAGTGGTGACAGTTGGACAGGTATGAACATATGCTAAAGCATCAAATTATACACTTTATTTTTTATTAAATTTATTGGGGTAACATTGGTTTATAAAATCATAAAAGTTTCAAGTGTATAATTCAATGATACGTCATATGTATATTTCATTGTGTGTTCACCACCCAAAGTTGGATTTCCTTAAAACACCATATTTGACCCTCTTTAACAAAATTGTACTTTAAGTATTTAAAACTTATTATATGTACAATATAACTCAGTAGAACTGTTAAAAGTAATAATACACTGAGAAACTACTTGCTATCTTCACTAGAAGCAAAGACTAGATAATTTCAAATAGTACCAGTCACATGAGGCTATGTTTCATTATCTGTGTATTTGATTTGATTTTCTCATTTGAATTTGAAATTAGTTTATTTTCTAAATAACTACCTTCAAGGTGCTACTGAAAAACTAGACCTGGGTCAGTGCACCTGGGAAGAACCTTCTCTAGTGAGCCAGTTTACATTTATGAACACAAACCTGTAATAACATGGCCACCGAAAGACACTTCTAATCCTAGCACTGGGATTCCTGTTGAGTGTACCTTACAAGGTTAAACTACAAATAGAAGAGGTAGGCTAAATCATTCAAATTTTACAATCAGAAGTTCCGAGGGATTTTGCATTTAAAATACAGCATTGTCAGATGAGAGGCAACAATAAGTAAATTTAATGATAGGCTTCTTAATTAACTAAAAAAAGTAACTATTAATATTTTTAATGATATACCAGAATTTATTTAAAGAAACATCTTTATGTGGAAGCTAGTAGAGTGTAGTGATTAAACAATTTTGAAGTCAGTAGATCTGGATTAAAATACTGAGCTGAATGGGTGAATTTAAGGAAGTTAATTAATCTCTTTGAGATTTGGTTCTCTTGTCTACAAAATGAGTTATAAATACCATAAATATGTTATCAGAAATAAATGATATATATCTGTAAAACATTTAAATACATAGCCTGCCACTCAGTTAACATTTAATAAAAGGTTGTTATAATTAATATTATCATTTTTCCTAAGTGTTTATTTTAAAGATTTGTAGAATCTCTAGAATTAGACTTTAAAATAGATTTGTGTAAATAGAATTACACAAAAAGAAATATATTGTGCTACAGTATTTAATAACAAAATGATAACATATACCCAATTTATATAATAATTTTTAAATAATATTTTTTAATCCTCTTTTATCATTAACCCTCTAGAAATTTAAGGAATTCAGTTCATTATGAGTTAATAGGTGTTCAAATTACGTATGAAGTTTTATAAATTATATGCATTCTTTTCATCTAATGCCATTTTGCAAGTTGGATACTTTCTTTTTAATCCTCTAATGTTCACAGTTACCTCCTGAAGGCAAATTAGCTTATTTATTTAAAAACATAACTCCCTGTGGTTACTATATAACCTAAAAAATATTTCCCATTTTGGATTCACTTTAAAAATCATAAAGTTTTTGAGATTTTTTAGTTTTTATCTGGGCTTTAAGATTTTGCATCTCTTTCAGTGAAGAAGTAGAAAATATAATGTAGACCATTGTTAATATTTTAAATATGTAAGCAAACATTTTATTTTTAGGCATGTTAAAACATACATGTAAAATAGGGTCAATATTTTAAAATATATTTAAGAGTCAATTGTTTCTTTATATGATTTTTCTTTATCAGAAATACTGTTATAAACTAATTTGCAAGCATGTTTTGACTGTATGACTCTCAGACAGATTAATTTACACTAATTGTGAGAGGAAGCTCTGATTATAATGAAATCCTTACTTAAATATTTACCTATTCACAGTGATGGGCAAATTATCATTCAAACAATGCTCAAGTAAATATTAAAAAAAGAAATAAAATTGACCTTATTATAATCAAGATTATGAAGTGTGGAAAGAATTCCTAAATTATACTTAGTGTGGGTAGCATCTGACACCTTAGTTTTTAATTTTTAAAGGTTTTAATAAACTTTGTGCTTTTTATTTATATAAGTGATTTCAAAGTAATTATTATGAGCTTAAATATGCTGTTTGAAATGTTAGTTACTACTCATATTACTTATTTTCATTTTATTTTGCATTATAAAAACTATACAAGACTAAGAAAGATAATTCTATACAAGATGCCTTTGGTTTTCATTTTTCATTTCACAAAATCTCATTAAGAAATATATAAAACAGTCAACTATACTATTATAAATAGCAGACTACTTTAGAAAGAAAGTAAACAACCTTATATGTGTGCAAAGCTACACTTGTGCATTTTAATCATTGCTTCTCCATACCTAAAATATGCTTCATCTATTCATGACATAGCCCAGTTTGTTTTCTAATGCTATCAAGATGTAGTATATTCTCCTCCAGGAAGAGAATTATAATAAGTATAATTTATTGAAAAGAAATATTGTCAATAGCAGAAAAATAGAGCAGAAATACACTTAAATAGCATTTGTCAATGTAATAAACTGTATTAACAGTATAAATATATCAATTAATGGGCTTAAGAGAAAATTAGACCCAATAAAGAATAAGTAAATTGGAAGCTCAATCAATGAAAAGTTATCAAAACTGAAACATTTTTTTTAAAAAGAGAAAAATAAAATAATAGTGTATCTAAGATCTGTGAGACAATATTAAATGGTCCAAAAGATACACTGGCCACATATTTCCAAATTTGAGGATTGATATAGACATATAGAGTTGTGAAATACAATGAAACACAAGTATAATGAATCAGTTTTTTTAAATCACATCTTAGTATATTTTAACTAAATTGTTCAAAAAATAAAAATCAAATCAAAATGTAAGCAGCCAAGAAAAAAGAAGCAATACATAAAAGGAACAATGAAACTAAGGCCAATTTAATAGAAATAAATGAAAGAACAGAATTTTTTGAAAATAAAAATTGTGTATTTAGTTACATATTTAGCTAAAAATTTTTAATAAAAGAGAAATAAAGATATTTTCAGACAAACTGAGAGAATGTGTGATCAGAAACACTAAACTAAAATAAAAGCTAAAAGAAGTTATTCAGACTGATGTAAAATTATATCACATAAACCATAGCACTGAAAGAAAAGTACCAGAAATATAAAATATTTGTATAAATGTTTACAATATCTTTTAGCATCTTTAAAGTAGAAATAATAACTATTTATTTTCAGTTTATAAAAGAAAAATATGAGAAGTTCACAAAGGCAAAAAGTGGAGTAAATGAAATTAGAGTTTGGTAAAGTTACTATACTATTTATAAAGTACTGTTATCACTTGACAGGAGATAGTAAAAAAATGATATTCATATTTTAGCAAGCATTAAAATATTACACATATATTTAATAAATGAAATAAAATGAAATAGTTTACTATTATTTTTAAATACATACATTTTATACCAAAGAATATAGTAGGGAAAAAACAAGTAGTAGGCTTAAAACCAACATCATTTAAAATTGTAGAAAGTAAATATGAATTAAACACACCATTTGAAAGTCAAGGACTGTCCAACCAGATAGAAAAGTGTTCAGACACAACTATATGGTGTTTAAAAGAAACCTACTTTAAATATAAACAATTATTGTGGTAGAAGGTAAAAAGGAAGAAATTATATAACAAGCAATATAATAAAAAGTTATCATAGCTATATTAATGTCAGACAAAGTAGTGTTTGATTCAATTATAACTCAAGGGAGAGTATTTCTAGAAAAGAAGGATATATCATAATGATAAAAATGAATCAATCAAGGAGACATGATAATTCTGTTTGTGTACCTAATAATGGAGTGTCCAAACACCTGTAGTAAATATAGACGGAACATAAAAGAGGTAAAGAAAACTTCACGATAGTAAGACATTTGATTTAGTATTTAGTATAGGTATGAATAACGGGGAGAAGAGAGATAAATTTAGCAAATATTATGAGAAAATATTGCACAGATATTCAGATAAAGGTAGAGAAAGAATTAATTGTGAAGTCTGGATAATTATTCATATAAAATATAAAATCAGAAGTGAAATTATATTGAAAAAAAGAACAATGGGCTCATTTTTCAACCTATTGGCATATAAGAAACCTGATTTATATTAATTAAAATTAATTAACTTTTAACAGTTTGTCTAAATCGTATCTTTACTGCTCTAAGATTATTCCTTATATGGATTGTAGTTGCAGATGAGGAGATAAATGAGGAATACATTTCTACCTGTGTGAAAAAAATTCACACTAACAATCTCCAGGGTGTTTTATCTCAAATATCTGGCATTTATGGAGCCATGAATACCACTAAATTTAAATAATTTCAAAAGTTAGACTGCATTATTTAACCAATGTAAATATTTAATTGATAACAAGATTATTGTTCATGTAAGTTAGAGGAATAGTAAAGTACTTATATTTGGCTTTGTGATATATAGATCGAAGAATGTGTTAAAATCTGTGTTAGCTATTCATTAAGTTTCTTTTCTAAGTTTTATTTATGCTCCATTTTTATAATGCACTATTAATGTCATTGAAAATTATTGATAGAATTTTGTAGCTATATCAAATGTCTCAGAAAAAAGACCTAGAAATGAAGTCAAGATTTTTCACTAAAAATTACTGTAAGCACAATGTCAGATACAAAGCCTATAGGACATTACACTAAAAAAAATGAAAGATTAAATGTTTCAGCTTAAAATTTCAAATCTACTCTGCGATCAAATTCATATATGAAAGCTCTTCAGAGTTTATTGAAGTTGAATGTGATTATAAAATGTGACCATTAGTTATTTTCTATTATAAGGGAAGGAAATCATTAAATGTGGTTAAAATGTTAAACTCTAGATAGCTCAGTGCTTTTCCTCACAGTTTGGTCTTAAAAAAGCTGAGATCTTATCCCAGCATCACACACTGTGATGATTCTGCAGTAAAGTATGGTAAGTTCAGGCTATTCAGGATACTAAAAACATCACTTGAGGAAGCCTCTTAAAATCATAGAAAATGTTTATTTTTTAAAATCTCTCATTTCAAAAATATGAGCATCTTTTTTTCCATTTATAGCTAATACACACTGGTGTGGAAAGGAAGTCTTGCATTTATTGCACATATCCTAGCACTGCCCATTGAAAACTAGAGTCTTTCTGTGATTGGTTCATGGTTACATTTTTTACCACCATCATATGTCATCAAATGATGGGAATACATTCTAAGAAATGCATTGATAGGAGATTGTGTCCTTGTGCAAACATCATAGAGTGTATTTACACAAACATAAACAGTATAACCTATACACACTTAAGCTATGTGATACAGCTGAATGCTCCTGGACTACAAACCTGTACAGTCTGTTACTGTACTGAATAGTGTAGGCCATTGCAAAATAATGGTATTTATATATCTAACCATAGAAAATATACAGTAAAAATTCAGTATAAAAGACAAAAATGATATACCTTTGTAGGGCACTTACCATGAATGGAGTTTGCTGGGCTGGAAGTTGCTCTGGGTGAGTCAGTGAGTGAGTGGTGAGTGAGTGTGAAGGCTGAGGACAATACCGTACACTGCTTCAGACGTTATAAACACTATGCCCTTAGACTACACTAAATTTATAAAAAATATTTTTCTTTCTTCCATAATAAATTAACCTTAGCTTACTGTAACTTTTTCATTATAAACATTGTTTTAACTTAAATATAAGAGTGGGTTATCATATATCTGTTGAAGAATATTCCAGACAGAGGAGAAAACAAAGACAAAGACCAAAGAGGGAATAGTGAAAGAATAGTGAGCAAGGAGAAGAGTAAAGGAGAAGATGCAATCAAGGGGTTAAGGATCAGACTGTGTGAGGCATGATAGAACATGTCTCTGCCATTTTACTTCACTGATGAGATGCCATCAGAGGATTTGGGTGAAAGGAGCAACTTACATATCAAAAGTGTTATCAGGAATATTGTAGAAAAGGAGTGGAGGCAGAGATCAGTTAGAAAGCTTTTATAAAAATTGTGATATGCAGTGATGGGGGCTTGGGTCAATGTGGCAGCAGTGGAAGTGCTACAAATGTTTAGGTTTGGCAAATGTGTCAAAGTTAGAGGTGGTCAAAATTTCTGATGTATGAATACGTAGTATAAGATGAAGAGAGGAATCCAAAATGTTTTTTGTTTAAAAAACTTAGTTCATGGAGCACCCATTTATTGTGATGAGGAACACTAGGGAAAAAACTGATATAAGATGGTGTGTCCATGAAAGATCAGTACAAAAGCTGAAAATACTCCAGGATTTTCTCTCTCTCTCTCTCTCTCTCTCTCTCTCTCTCTCTCTCTCTCTCTCTCTCTCTCTCTCTCTCTCTCTATTTTACAGGGGTTTTAATGCTAGGAATTGTTTCCAAAGGTGTTGGAAGCAACAGTTCATATGGTAGAAGATAAAGTGTACTGCTTATTAATGCTGTTACTAAAATATCTCCAGTTTCCTGGCTATTTGGGAGATAGGGATGGCCAAATGACTTTCTTTGGCCAATTAAATGTGAATAGAAGCTCTTTACCCTTGGCACAACAGTTAGCAATATTCCAGATGATGAATGTGCTATATTTTGCATTTCTGGGTTAGGTTGATATAGAATAGAATCCTCAGATTATCCAGGGGTGGACATGTGGTCTGGGTAATAACCCAGTGAGATTTTTGGAGTTGTTTGTTATGGTAGTTTAAACTCTCACTTCCTGATCAATAATTTATACCAACTCGAAGATTAGTTACTTCAGTAAGTTAGAAATATGGATTGACTTTTTTCCTTTCTTCCAACATTCAAATCTTTTGCCTGTGACTGCCATTGGAAGAATGCAGTGGGGATGCCAGCTGGCAAAACAGGTGGGGAAATATAATTTGTTTTCTAACCTGAAGGTAGAAGTGAGGTATGCAAGGGTAGGTGTGGAGATGAGAGACAAAACACTACATGGCACTGTCCATTATATTGACTACTCAGCAAAAAACAATAATCATACTTCTTCCTAATAAGAAGCAACCATCTTTTGTCCAACAGAAGACTTTCATTCTTTCAAAAAAGGAAAACTAGAGTCATCAGTCAATGTATCTATCTCTGAGTAATCAACTTCTCTTCTAGTTTACTTTCCATTGATAAAGATGTCATCACTTTTTTCAGGCCCAATTATGTTCGATAACGAATCCCAAAAGATCTGTTTCCTCAGGGCCCTTCTGGCTCCATACTTTATCAGTCCATCTTCAATTATGCAAACAGAAACAACTCCAGGAATTTAAATGAAGGTAATATAGAGAATTTGTTTTTCAAAATATGATTGAAGAACTGTGAGACCAAAAAGGGATAGGTAAGATTACCAAAGTAATAAATAACTACAGGAAGTTATTATTACGTTTAGGGCTAGAGAAGCATGGGGGAATGGTGTTACTGCAATCCTGATATCACTCTCCCAAATGAGGCTTCTAATGCTATCTTTGAATTGGCTAAGCAGGAAGCCAGGGGCTTACTCACATCCTCTTTGTGCAGATGCTACTGGTGCCATAAGTGCTGTTACCACAGTCCTGCTGCTGTCTCCACTGTTTCTCCTGCTCCCTAAGTTTTCCATTTCCACCAGCAATGCTGGGACAACCATTGCCAGAAACATTCAGAAGCCATAAAAATATATTATGATTCTTACTACCTTCCAATCTCCTGCCAAAGTCTCACATCAGCAGAACCTAACAGGAAGACATCTGGCAAAAGAGTCTGTGAAATATGATTTGTATCAATCCAGGCAGAAATGGCAACTGGTTTAGATGGATGCCTAGGATGCCAACAGGTATCAGATAGTATCCTACAGAAGAAGACAGTAATGAGAATAGCTTAAGGGATACCACATTTGATATGCTGGGTAGAGACAAATGTCTAAAATTCAGGAGAAGGTATGGGATGGAGGTAAAATTTTAAAATCATTTCTCTATAGGTGACAGAATCACTTGGATATAATCACCCAGAGATTGACTGTAAATAGAGATGAAAATTTTTGGTAGGACACAACCCAAGGTTACCCTTCAAAATGCATGTTAGTAAGGAGAAAAAAAATCTATCACAGGAGATGAAGAAGGACTGAGAAGAAAAATAAGAAGATCTTGCTGTTGCAAAATTTAATGAAAGCAATGTTTCAAAAATAAGGGAGCAATCATGTCGAATGCTCTGATCAATCAAATAAAATGAAGGCTGAGAACTAACCCATAGCTTGGACAATATGGGGGCCATTAGTGACCTTGATGGTGGCTGCTGCTGTGGTATGCTGGGGACAATTGGATTAGATTGAAGGAAAAAAAGAATAAGATAAAATGATGACTCTGAGTACATATAGTAGTTAATTTCATTTGAAATGAGAGAAGTGCTATAAAAGCTGGAGGAGGATGAAGGATCAAGGGAAAGTTGTTTTTTTTATCTTTATTTTTAAGGTCAGATATAGCAGAATATTTGTGTGTTGATGGGGAAGACACAGTATAGAGGGAAAATTACTGTTTTATAAGGGACATAAAATTATAGGAGGAAAGATTTTGATTTAGTGATATGGGGTAGAATCCAATACATAGAGAGAAGGATTTGCCTTGTAAAAGAATAAAGACATTTTATCTGTGTAGCAGAAACTAGCTGAAAGTACATTTATTCCAGTATTAGATATGTATATTTGGTACTGCGAAGATGTAAATATTATCTTCTGATTAATACTTTGTTCTTAGTTAAAAGAGAGTAGTGTGAAAGAGAAAAGAATTCCCTAACACTTGGAACCAGCTGACACTAACAGCAAGTGCTGAATGTTGTTAGAAGCTAGCCAGGTATTCGCAGTTAGGGCAAAACATTCTGTTATTGAACATAAGCAATTTCACATAACATTAGAAAAGGTCACTCTGGTGATGAAAATTTTCTATATTGTGAATGTGGTGGAAGTTATACAACTATATTCAATTACCAAAATTTATCAAACTTAACACAAAATGAATGGATTTTATTAAATGTAAATTATACCTTAATAAGGAGAAATAAGTCAGTGAAGTTAAAAAGGAATTGAATCTTTATATTTCTGAGAATATAAATTAAGATAATTAGCATTGAGTGTAGGATCAGAAAAGTAGTTCAAAACAAAATTAATTATTACTCCAAAGTATTATTTCACCCTCATTCCCTTCAATATATAGTACTGACTTGTCTTAGTTGTGTAACTCTAACCTCAGAAATTAGAAAGAGCTGTACCCGTATCTATGCAGTAAGGTCCAATTAATGCGAAAAGCATAATTCCCTGAAAAAAATTAAAATTTACTTTATGTGGACAATTGAAATTAAAATTACTAAAAATATGTAAATGTTAGCTCAAAACTGGCCAAACCCTAAATTCTGGTAACTTTACCAAGGAAATGTTATCTTTGGTAGCCATATTGTCAACTTTTTTTAATGCCATGTTTTCAGAGTAAATTTTTTTTTATAGGTACAGTTATTTATATTTAAACTATTAAAGGATATTTGGGGGGGGTGGGAGAAAATGTTACTCTGGAGCTGTGATGAAGTGAGACTAAAACATATAAACAAAGAAAGAAAAATTATCTAATAAACTTGTCTAAATACAGACACAATTTAGATCAGTGTGCAATTACAAAAATACCATAAACCCCTAGTGATTATAGGCTTCACAGCATTGACATAGAAAGGTTATTGGTTAAGAAGAAAGTAGATTTTGGATGTTTGATGAGATCAAAAAAAAAAAACTTATTAAGCAGTCACCTAGGAGAATAGGATTATTAATTAACTTTAGTTCTAGAAAGAATAAGTCTTAAATATTGCAGGTACTGCTTTAAGGGTTGGGTAATTGAAATTGAGTTTTGAGATGTGCAGCATTTATTATAATGACAAGTTTTAGAGCATCATCTTAGGAGTGTAAGATAAAGGAAAAATCAATGAAAATGAAGACAAGGGATGAAACAGTAAGGGCCCCAGATGGGTTAGTTAAACAGTGATGCAATTTTGAAGAATGTTGACCTGAACAGTGCTAGGGTGGATGTCAGCAAGGCAGATATTAACATTATCACTGAACAAGAAGAACTGATCAAAAAGACTGAACAAGGACTGATGATAGGGGTGAAAATTAATAACATAAACTTCTATAGAGTTGATTGTGTGTGTGTGTATAGGGGAGCGGATAGGTTCATGATAATCTGAAAGTAGCAGTAAAGAGTAAAATGTATCACCTACTTTAAAGGGAAAGAGTAGCCATCTGCAAGGCCATAGTGAAAATAGTGACCTCAGAAGAGAGCCAAGGTCGAATTAGAGAAAGAAGGTGAAGGGATGCTTTAGAGAAAATTTTGAGGATATAGTATGTGACATACCATGATGGCTGTTCAGGAGTTTCAGGGGAACAATGAAAGGATTTGTGGATTGGGAATGAGATGGAATACAAATTATATTTTTGGATATAAAGAATAACCTGAGGATTAGAATCTAGTTATTAGAGAATAGCAAGACAATTAGATTTCTGCTGATGCTAGACATATCAATAACGATTAAACAAGTCCAGTTGACTACTACAGGGAAACAGATGCTTAGCTCTCACTAAAATTTCTTACTGGAATTGTGTCCTCAGAATTTGGAGTAATATGTCAAAAAAAAATTCAAGGAAAGAAAAGCAAAGTTTTGATATTAAAAGGAGCATGCCTCAAATCCTTTGGGAGTTACCCATATAAACAAATTATTCAGTTTATTTGGCAAAAATTCTAGGAAATACTTTTCAGCATTAGATTTCTGCTAAAGCAAGGGAGATCTGAAATGACTCAGGAAACAGACATTCTGGTATAAATTGCAAGTCAAGAAAGGTATAATTTTTTTTCCTTTACAAATTGTCCCTTTCAGAAAACTATGTTAATAATAAATTCACATAATATGAAAACAAGAGGTAAAAATATAAAAGCTATATTGCATAAAACTTTTTTAAACAGGTGCTATATAAATAGTCAATCTCAAAACTGTTTAAACTAATTTTATGTGTACTTTCATTAGATTAATTATGAAGTTTGTGAAATAGTGAATATAATGAAGTTTTCTCAGCACTTGACTATCCCAAATTCACTTTCTTTAATATTTTGTTAAATAAGTTACAGATGACTTTTAAAATGATATCCCTACCTAAATCATTTAGAGGAAACCAATATTAGTTAATTGTTTAAAGCCTAACTAAATTAACTGAAATAATCAAGGCAATTTTCACTATTTAGAATAGAACATTTAGTAAAACTGTCAATTTTGCAACAACTGTTACAAATTTATTTCATGTGTGTATGCATGTGTGTGCACACCCATGTGCATGAATGTACATGGGATATGGATATAAGAATGTTTACTAAAGGTTTAAATGTGGTTTTTAGGTGTCAGGATAGCAGTTTGTATTTCTTTGGCAATGTAAGACATATTTTAAGAAGCTAAATACTTCTTCATAGTAGCTGATATGCGTTATTAATATTGTTAAAGAGAAGGGAGGTTATATTGAGGCAGAAATAGATTAAGTGACATGCTTTATAATATTTGAAATGATCCCAGTACAGTGAGTTTTTTTTTTCCTCTCCTGCAGTAATTTTCCTTCATTTCTTGTATAATAGTGTACCATGAAATGACTTCCAGGAACATGTCACAGATTCAATCAATTTGGAATGACACTGCACTATCATTCTCATAAACACTCAAGCACTTCCGGGAATGATTCAAAAAGCATGGCATTGTCCATTGGGGTTACGTGTACACTATGGAGAAGACAGCCATATTGAACAGTTGTCAATTATAAAAGTCTTTGAAAATAGTGACTTTTCTGTTTTTCAGGGTATTTCAAATACATGGCTACTACATCTGATATGCTTCTATCATAGGTCTGTAATTTCCTCTATAAACCTCAAATGAAAAGCTATGAGACAGTGGCAGATCAAGTTGATATATTTGCTTTCTGATATGTCTAATGATTTTTAATTAAAATGTATTTTGATTTGAGGAAATTAATTTTATGCTGTAAACAATACCAAATGTCAGGTGAGCAAAGCTAAAAAAAATCATTAGCTGTTTTATTGAGACTATTGTTAATCATTTTAATTATCATTTATATGAACTTTTCTTTTTACATGACCTTATATTTAAAGACATATTTCAGCTGTTCTTGAGGGTAAGGTTAATATTGAGTTATACTTAATTAAAAATACATTGGTAAAGTACTCAGAATAAAATTGTTAGGTTGCTTTATATGTAAAATCTTTTCTTTGGTTTCTTTCAATCTGAAAAAAAACCTGCAACCATGCATTCATAAGCAAGTTTCATATAGCTTTAATTCTTGCTATTTGGGTAGCTTTGAGAGACAATTTTAGAGGAAAAGGAGATTTTTGTCTGAATGATACATGTGGCTTCCATTTAGTTTACTAAAATAGCTAAGAGTACTGGAAATGTATTCCAATTTCATAATTGAAATATGCAGCAAAGTTCCAAAAGTTGATTATTCACTAGTCAGATATGTTCTAAAATTTTATTTTCAGTTGAAACTATTTGGTTAATTCCAAAAATAAAACATAGATTCAAGACAAAGAGGATAATTTATAATTGCATTTATTTTTCAAGTGAAACATTAAGATACATACAGAAGTTATAACTGGATGACTAATATTGAGGCTTGTAACTTTTATTTTTCTTTTATACTTTATTTTACAACAATCTTACTCTCCAATAAACAACAAGATACTATGTCAGGGGCTAAAGAAACATTCAGTTGCACTTTTGGGTATTTATCCAAAGAAAACCAAAACAATTCATAAGATCTATGCACCTCTATATTCATGGCAACACTATTTATAATAGCCAAGTTATGGAAGTAACCTAAATGCCCATCAACAGATGAGTGGATAAAGAAGTTATGGTTCATATAAATAATGGAATATTACTCAGCCATTAAAAAAATAAAATTCTACCACTTGCAATGACATGAATGGACCTAGAGGCTATTATGCTGAGTGAAATAAATCAGACAGAGAAAGATAAATAACATATGATTTCACTTATATGTGGAATCTAAGGAACAAAAAGAACAAACTAATTAAAAACAGACACAATATAGAGGACAATTAGGTGATTGCTGGAGGGGAAGGGCATTGGGGACCTGGAAGAATGGGGTGAAGGGTTAAAGTACAAATTAGTAGTTGATAGATGGTCATGGCAATAGGGAGCACGGCATAGGAAATGCAGTTAGTATTAATGTATTGACTAGGTGGAGATCCAGAGGAGGAAAGGAGCAATTAGGGGGGTTGTTTTATAAACTATATAAATGTCTAACCAATGTACCATATACTTGAAACTAATAAAACAAAAATAAAAATAAAAAAACATGGAGTATAAGCACTACATGTGTCTAGAGTAGAGTGTCTAGAGTAAAAAGAAACATTATTTCCAAGAGGCGTCTGACAAAGTTCTTTTTTAGTTCTACTAATAGAAATTTATTCCCCAACTTATCTAAATTGGTGTGTGTTCCAATAGATGTCTTGTGGTCACTGACTAGGCCTTAAGTTACTGCAGGAGTCAATGTCAAGAGAGATAGAATTGCCATTACACCAATCAGTTCTATACCTTCAGTTAGCAGATGTCATTCTCCCATTACTATTTGGGCTACAACTGGACGGAATGGATATGAGCTCATTTATTCATAAACCATTTTTTAATACTAAAAAGATTTTATTTTATTTCCAAGACCAAATATTATAATAGGAGATTTATCTGTATTTATAAAAAATGCAGCAGTTGAATTTATAGGTCAGTAGTTTCCTTGAGTTTGTTCTCTCTCTCTCAGCACAGTGAACTTCTGTCTTCCAAAGACTTTTTTCCCAATCCCCTCCCTGCCTTACCTAAGCGTCCCACCCTCCTCCCCAATTCGAGTTGCATTATCAATATAAAGCAACTGGGTACAACACAGCAAGAATATTCACAATTTGGTACAGTCTAAACCAGAGGATCACCAACTGAGAAAAAGTTTCTCATTTTAGAAATTATTTACCTATAGTCTATGTGTATCTACAGAAATGTCATACCCAGTTATTTAAGATTTCACTGGTTTTACAACAAGTAGAAGTTCCACTGAGTCTTAGCCAGCAGTTATAGTTCTGTTTCATCTAATGGAATGTTTCTCTCCTTCTACAAGTTTAGATTTTCTATGGCCTCTGTGTGTCTTCAAATGTAAGGTTTTTCCCAAGAACCTTCCTTATCATGTACTAGATATACAGGAGGGCCCCTAGTATATCTTAAACAACAACAACAAAAACAAAACTTAGTGGATAATCCAGTTGCCCCTTACTCGCTGGTCCCAAAGTCTTCCTCTGACTTTTGAGAAGAGCTGTAGAAACAATATCTCCTGGTACCATGGGATTAAAAACTCAGAAAGCTGAGAACTACATGAGTATTTTTGGGAGTACTTGCCAGAAACACAATAGGAGCACTCTATCCATTATCTTCTTGGATTCAGTAACAAAGTTATACTAGAGATAATATATAGAGCCTGTCATGCATCAAGAATGCAAATCTCACTAAGATGATCACTTTGTCCAGAATAAGATGAGGACAGAAATATCCCAGGTAATTGCTAAATACTGTTAGGAATTGGTGAGAAACATTTTAAAGCAAATATCCCAAGCCGACTTAATTCAAGACCCCAACCCACCCTCATCTCTCTCCCAAGACAAATCTGATTCCTGATTAACCACTCTGAATAAGATAGGAAATGAAGTTTGAAAAATGACATGAAAAATGTTTAAAAAAAAAAGGTGAAGATAGGCCAGAATTGGACATCCCATATAATTCCAAACGCATTGTTCAAATTGAACTCATACAAAGCATGCACAGAGCCTACAAACACTACTGAAATTCCACAGAATAATCAATACATATTCTAAAACAGACTTTGTTTCTTAAAGAGTTAAAAAAAAAGACACCAGATACTTAGAAGTTGTTAACAATCAAAGGAAAACCGTTCTAAGAAAAACGATTCTTAAAGGAGTGAATAAAATTTTGTCTAACAAACTCATGCCAAAGCTTGAATGGAAGCTCCTCAAAGTCTAAGTATCATGTTAACATCAACTGGTACTCATTTCTCTAAATCCCAGATTGGAGGATTACCTCATAGCGTTACTCTTTCTCAGCAGGTGTTTTAAACAGCCTTTCCAAACTGAAGGGACAAACCTAGGAAAGTGAAAATGCCCAAGTCTCAAAATGGGTAAGACAAAGGGCCCGCCTGCTACAAGCTTGCTACTTATTAACTAAAAGGTAGAGGTTGCACACTACTTTCCTTTTAATTAGTAGGTAAAAGGGGATTTTCCTGGTGGCAATGGTCACACCGTGCGAGGTTTAACTTACAGGGTAATAAATTATCAAAAAATTATTAAGAGCATATGATTAGTGTCAAAAATCTATTTATATTTTTAATCATACCATTTAATTTATTGACATTTTCCATTAAGAACACAGAAGTTTTGAGAAAGCATACTATAAACCCATTTTGTTGAAAATGGCAAGATATCCAATTGAGCATCAACATTTCAATGTCATTAACTTTAAATAGATCCCTGTGACATGTACTCTACACAGTGACTCTGACAGAGAAAGAAAAAAAGTATGGCAGGAAATGGTTCCAGATCAAGAATCTCTCCTTTATCAGTTAAGATGCCCTACTGAATCTAGGAAAATAAATAAATAAATAAAGATTTTAAGGAAGGGAGAATTGAATTCCAGTTTATAATTTATATAATGATTTGAAATGCTTCCCATTTTATTTACCACACTTAATAAATTAATGATTCATGTAGCCCAGTTAGAATAACAAGTTTTGATGGAGATGAAATTTTTATGTTCAGTGTAGAGGAATATCATTAAGCAACAACAAAAACTTGCTATTTGTTGCAACAGAATTAAGTACAACAAGGCAACTTCCCATATTTATATATTAATATGTGATTGTTCTTAAGCAAAATATTACCATTGGTATTTGTATCTCTAATCCTATAAGTAAGTGTGGCTATCCTTTGAAAATACTTTATAGAAATGCTAATTTGTGTTTTATTAATATAGTTCATATTTGATTGCCCAAATCTACATTCAGATCACATGATAAAGAAAGCCTGTGCCACAAATCATGTTTATGAGAATGACTGAGATCCTAAGCAATACAACTGCATTCTGTAAACAAAAAAAAAAAATCAAAAAAATTTAGGGGCTTTGCCAAAGTGATGCGATTAGTCTTGAGTCTGAAGTAAATTAAGTTATAGTTATGTAAAATACCTTGGTGCAAGTAAAGAGTATCATATGTCTCCCTCATCTCAGTATCACTGCTGCTAAAGTCAATGGAAATCAGTCCTCACATGGTAGTTATGACTCAATATTTTCTGAATCCTGGACAAGGCAAGATTTTCTCCAAAAAGTTATACTAACATCTCTTAAGACCTTAGAAAGTTTTATTTTAAAACAAGTTATTAGAAAAAATAAAAAATTAATAACATATGGCATGCATATAAAGCTTAAATCTTTTCAATGAGAGATATATCAAGGGCAAGAGAAAACTCAATGCAGTTTACCTTGGGCCTTCTTTGTTACTTGTCAGTGCTCATGTTCTCTCTGCTTTTTCTACATAATAGATTAGATTCTGTGATCCTAGCACCCTATAGTCTTTCCATATATATGCATATATTTTTTAAATCACAGATATTAGCAGGTTAACCTCACATAAAATTCAAATGATTGAATAAAATGTCTGTAAATTAGCTTCATAATATACATGAACTAAAGACATTTGGAGTGAAAGGTGTTTCCTAATCTAACTATACATAAATAAAAGCTATCAGATAAGATCTAAGCATCTAAGACTGTATTTGGCAAAGTTACAAAATTTGTAACATAAAAGAATCAAAGTGTGGGAGAGTGTTTTTAAATCTTCAGCATACAGAATTAGCTCATTGCTGGAAATAGCATGGAATGATTCTGAATTACTGTTGGATAAGATTCAAAATGTAGGCTAATAATAAGCATATATTAGTTTACCTGTCAAGAAAAATAACTGAGTTAAGAAATAAAATGAAGAAATTAATGGAACATTTTTAATTAGCCACATTATTATATAAACTTAGGATAAACTGTTTGGAGAGGGCATGTGCTTAATTATCCATGGGAAAATGAAGCAGTAGATGATCAAACTATCTGTTATTATTTCCAGGAACATGTTTGCATATTTGCTAAATTCAGCACTTTCTAAAATGTTTAAAGTCTAATCTACATTATAGATTTTGATTCATGCTCTTTCTCTTCACAGTTATTCTAACTAATCAAAGTTTCAGGAATAAACATTTTTGAAAGTTAAATATTTATAACATGAAAGCAATAATTTTATCAAACTAAAAATATTTATACCTCTATTCGGAGAGAAAATTTTCATGCAGTGTAGGCCAAATCTTCAACTGTGTTCTGCACCATCCATGCTTATCTTCTTAAAAACTGTCATCAGACTTCTTTTTCAAATAGTACAGTAAAACTCATTTTAGTGTAATATCATTTTAACAGAAATGCTGGCTTTGTAAAATTAAAATGACTGCCTGGTAAGAAAGATGTTAATGGTGCTTATGAACCCTTTATGCCAATTATTATTAGAGTTTTGTGCATTCTAATTCATTAATAACTGGGACAAGAGAGAAGGCATGTTTTACTGACTATCATTACTCTAATAAATGAGATTTTTAAAAATGAGAGTATTAAGGGAAATTGTCAATTTCCATTTTTTCCAGGAAATCCATTTCTACAAAGTGACCTCAGTTTTGACCCATTATAAATAAAAAAAATTTTTGTTTTAAGTTTCATACCCATCTTCCTCATGTTTTTTTTTTTTATTCAACTCCAGCAGCAGCCATAACTTTAAGCAAAGTTCCACACTTCTATTGGCAAACATTCTGAAACCATGATATACTATTGTTTGAATATGTTGTCATTCATTATCTTTCCTAAGAACCTAATTGCCAACACAATTATAAAATCTTTGGATTTTATAATATTCTATTTTATCAGAATGAATTCAACTAATATTTACTTGCTTGGTACCAGGCACTGTATGAGTCCCTAGCATTTCAAAAGTTTTCATTCCTGCTGAACATACTATCTTAATTTCGATCTCTAACATTCTTTGTTGTTGTTGTTGTTGTTGTTCTTGCCACTTAATATTAATCTACTCTCTTTATAAAATTACAGCATCGGCAGCTCTTCTCCACCCAGTTTTCTCATGTTAGATCCCATTAGGTTATCTCATCTGCTCTGTTATTATCTTCGGATAACATCATTAATAATTTCTACTGAAGCAAACCTACACTAAAATATCTCTTCTTTTACTTATGTGATTCTAAGGCCCCTAAACCATGGTGATTTTTAAATTTTCATATTTTAATGACAAATCAGCTTAAACCTATAACACCAACAGTATGCATCTATTATTTTAACATCAATTTCCTTGAGAGAAGTAATTAATCCCTATCTCAGTCTATAACTATAGATGAGAGACCATACCTCTGGATGTTCCTTGCCACAGTGAATGACTTAGAGTTGATTACATGATTCAAGTCAAACCAGAAAGTCTCAATCCAAACATTTGGGTTGAAAATATAGTGAATGAAGTATACTCTTTCATCTAGGTTTGTTACACCAGTAGAATTAAATAATCATTTCCCTGTCAGGAATAGCCTCCTTAAAAATGAAGCCAACATAGAGGCAATCAGCAATGAGTGACATAGATTTCTTATATAATCTTTGAATACATATGTTATGCCTGAACACAGCTCAACTACTAAAATGTTCTGCAATGAGAACCAGAGATTGCTTTACTTATTTGCTGTATTTAATTTATGTTTATATCAATTTTAAGCAAAAGAATCCTAAATTACATTCTTGACTCTGTAGTCCTCCCTGCACTTTTTTAATAAAACTTCACTTCCTCACATAAACCTGTAACAATCCAGGTACAATGCAAGCGTTCATAGATCCTGACTATTGCTTAGAATTTCTACTAATCATTCATTTTCCACCCCCAGACTCAATCTTTCTCATAGTTCTCATATACCCTTATTTGTAGGGCCTCTAATCCATTCTTGACCCATCCTAGCTTAGATGACTTTTTCATACTTCAGTAATAATTGTCACATTCACCATTTACCATTCTCTTTATATCTGATTAACCCAGTGTCCACATTTTTTCTTTTATTTTTTTCTGCTCTAAATGGTATTTCTGCCCCATGTTATATATTTTAATCTTTCCTTCACAATTTACCAGATACCTCAGTATCATCTTTTTCTTGTCCCCTTGTAGGTTTAACGTCAAGTAGAAACAAGTCTGAAGAAAATTTAACTTGAAAATAGTGCCTCTATAATTGCCTTAATTACAAATTAATTTCTGATTTTATCAACTGCCTGCTTATAATAACTATCAATTTTCACTTAAGCCAACTAAATGTACAAAGTTAAGCAAGTAATTTTACCTCCCTGAGACTCCATATTCTCACCTAAAACTAAAGATACTCTCTTATGTCTCTTCTGGGTGTTATTTTTAAACTACTTCACAGTTTTGATATATAATGTTGCAATGATCCTTTAGAACCATTACTTTTTTGCTAGTATTTGACATTTCTTTCTTTTTTTTTTTTTTTTTTTGTATTTTGGTTATGTCTCTAAAAAACTTAGACAAACAAAAAATAGGGGCAAACACATATTCATTAAGGAATGACTAAAGTATTCAAATCTTTCTTTCTGAGAACAGAATAAAATAGGAATCTCAATAAAACACACCACTCAAGATTGTGCTGGATATCCTGACAGTAAAATAAAGTAAAAAAAAAAATGATAATTTGCTATTTGTAAACGATAATTTTATAAACAAAAAAATCTGAGAAATCTAAATTTAAGGTCATACATAGTAAAGAAATTTAACAAGTTTGGTGTACAAAAAATTTATATGTGTATATATCTATTAGTCTAAATATATTTTTATACATGTGGGTATATTTCTATATACCTATAAAATATTAGATATGTAATATAAAAATGATACCATATAATCATGAAAAATAAAATACTAAGCAAAAATATAAATAGCGTACAAAATCTCTAATAGAATAACTATAAAAAATTGTCAAGAAGTATTAAAAAGAAAACTAGATAAATGTTGGAATACATGATGATAATGAATTGGAAAACTAATGATCATAACTATATTAGTTCTTTATAGAGTCATTGCATTACAATCAAAATAATGATTTTTATGAGAAAAATTTGACAAGTTGAGTATTAGATACATATGGCAATGCTAAAAATGTAGAGATTTAGAATATATTGAACTTAAGTTACTATCAGTTTTAAAAAGATTGCTAAAACACAAGTTGTTTAATTTAAGCCTCATGGTAACCATATAGCAAAAACCTATAACACATACACAGAATTTAAAAAGCATATAAACATACCACTACAAAATATCATCAAATCAAAAAGGAAGAGAGCAAGAGAACAGAGGAATTACAAAACTGCCAGAAAAAAAAAATTGACAAAATAGAAATAATTACATACCTATAAAAATGAATTTAAATGTAAATTATATAAATTATATAATCAAAAGACAGCATGACTAAATTTATAAAAAATAACACATATCAAAATATTGTCACCAAGAGTCTCACTTCTGATGTAAGTGCACACACAGACTGTTAAGGAAGGGATGAGCGTAGGTATTCCATGAAAATGGAAACCAGAAGAAAGCTGAGAAAGCTATATTTATATAAAAGAAAAAACAAATTTTGAGACAAAGACCATAATAGACAAAGAAGGTCATTACATAATGATAAAGGGTTCAATCAAATGAAAGGATATAACACTTGTAAATATTTATACACTTAATTTGGAGCACCTAAATAATCTTTCCAGTCAGAGGTATAAAACTAGATACTAATGATAGAACAAAAACTGAAAATTTCACAAATATGTGAAGTTTAAACAACACACTACTGAATGACCAATGGGTCAAAGTAGAAAGCAAAAGAAAAATCGAAATAGTACCATGAGTGAAGTAAAAATGAAAATACATCCTACTAAAACTTATGGGATGCAGCAAAAGCAGTTCTAAAAGAGGAGTTCGTTGTGATAAATGTCTGCATCGAAAACAAGAAAACTCTCACACAAACAACCTAAATTAACTCTTCGTTAAACTAGAAGTTGTGAACAAATAAAGTCCAAACTTAGCAGTAGAAATGAAATAAAGATTAGAACAGATATAAATAAAATAGAGACTAAAAGTCAACAGAAAAAAAATCAATTAAACTAAGAGGTAGTTCTTTAAAAAGATAAACAAAATTGACAAACCTTTAGCTAGACTCACCAAGAAAAAAATATATACAAATAAATAAAATAAGAAATAAAAGAGGAGACTTTACCATTGATTCCATAGAAATACAAAGGCTATCAGGGGCTACTCTAAACAATTATACACCAACAAATTGGACAACCTAGATAAAATAAATTCCTACAAATATACATTCACCCATGAAGGAATCCTCAAGTTATAGAAAATCTAAAAAGGCCAATAACTGGTATGGAGTATTTGTAATCAAAAACCTCCCTACAAACAAAAGTCCAGACCAAGTAGCTTTGCTTGTGAATTCTACCATACATTCAAAAAAGAATTAATAATGATCCTTTTTAAACTCTTCTGAAAAATAGAAAATATATTTAAATTCATTTTACAAGCCCAGCTTTACCTTGATACTAAAACCAGACAAGAATATCACAGTCAAAGAAATTCATAGGCTAAATCTCTGATGAACAAATAGAGAAAATTCCTCAAAATATGAGCGAACTAAATTTCAGAACACATTAAAAGAATCACACAATATTAGTGGTATTTATTCCGGGGATGCAAGGATGATTCAACATTCATAAAGCAATGTAATATGCCATGTTAAAAGATTGAAAAATAAAAATCGTACAATCATCTCAATAGATGCAGAAAAGCATTTGACAAAATTAAACACTTATGATATGTATAGAAGGAATGTACTTTAACATAATAAAGGCCACAAATGAGAAGCCCACAGTTAACATCATACTAAACAATGAAAAGATGAAAGGTTTGCCTCTAATATAAGGAAAAAGACAAGGATGCCTATTCTTGCCACTTTTATTCAACATAGTATTGAAAATCATAGCCAGAGCAATTAGACAAAAAAAAAAAAAAAAAAAAAAAATAGATAAAAGCATTCAAATAGCAAAGGAAAAAGTAACGCTTTCACTATTTGTGGATGACATGATATTATGCAGAGAAAACACTAAAGACTCCACTCCAAAAGTGTTAGAATAACAAATTCAATCAAATTGCATGATATAAAATTATCCAAAAATCAGTTGTTTCCACACACTTATAATGATCAGAAAAATAAATTAAAAATTAATTTCATTTATAATTGCACAAAAAAAACTAGAAATATTTTAACCAAGAAGGTGAAAAATATGTACACAAAAAACTATGAGATATTGATAAAGAAATTGAAAAAAACATACATAAATGGCAAAATATTCCATGCTCATAGATTGGAAGAATTAATATTTTTTAAATGTCTATTCTCTCTAGTCTACAGTTTTACTGCAATCTCTATCAATTTTTCAATGGCATTTTTCACAGAAACAAAACAAAGAGTACTAAAATTTGTATAAAATCACAGAACTTACTAAATAGCCAAAGCAATCTTGAGAAAACAAGAACAAACCTGGAGGAATCATGCTCCTGGATTTGAAACTATACACAAAGCTACAATAATCAACACATATGGTACTGGTATAAAAGCAGACATGTAAATCAATGAAATGAAATAGGGACCCAAATAATAAACTCATGTACGTATGGCTAACTAATTTATGAGAAAAGAGTCAAGAATAAACAATGGGGAAAGAACAGTCTCTTCAATAAATGGTGCTGGAAAAACTAAGCAGCCGTATTCGAAAGAATAAGACTGGATCATTATCTTAAACCATACACAAAAATTAACTCAAAATGGATTAAAGATTTGAATGTATGGTCTGAAACCACAAAACCCCTAGAAAAAAACATAAATGGTAAGCTCCTTGACGTCATTCATGGTAGTAGTTTTTTGGATTTGACACCAAAAAAAAGGCAACAAAATTAAAAATAAATGAGTGAGACCACATAAAAATAAAAGGCTTCTTCACAAAGAATATCATCAACAAAATGAAAAGAAAACCCACTAAAAGGAAAAAAAAATATTTGCAAATCATGTCTGATAAGGGGTTAACATCAGCAATACATAAAGAACTCATATTACTCACTAGTATGAATTCAAACAATCTGATTAAAAAATGGGCAGAGGAACTGAAAAGACATCTTCCCCAAAGGAGACATACAGCTGGCCAAAAAGTACATGAAAAAATGCTCAACATCACTGATCATCAGAGAAATGCAATTCAATGAGATATCACCTCATACCTACTAGAATGGCTATTATCAAAACAACAAGAGAACAAATGTTGGCAAGCATGTAAAGAAAAGGGAACCCTGTGCACTTTTAGTGGGAATGTAAATTGGTGCAACAATTATGGAAAACAGAATGAAGTCTCCTCAAAAATTTAAATTAGAACCACCATATGACCCAGCAATTCCACTTCTGGGTTTTATCCAAAAAGAATAATAAGTAAGTAAGTAAATAAATAAGAACAGTAACTTAAAAAGATATCTGCACTTCCATGTTCATTGCAACATTATTTATAATAGCCAAGACATGGAAGCAACCAAGTGTCCACCAATGGATGAATGAACAAAGAATCTGTGGTACTGTGCAGCATTATTCACAGTGGCCTAGACATGAAAAAAACCAAAGTGCCTTTAGATAGATGTGTACATAAAGAAGATGTGGTACATATATACAATGGAATATTACTCGACTATAAGAAAAGATGAAATACTGCCATTTGTGACAATATGGATGGATCTTGAGATTATCATGCTATGTGACAAATCAGACAGAAAAAGTTGAGAACCATATGATTTCACTCATATCCCACATATGAACAAGACAATCAGACTCATGAACATGGACAACAGATTAGTGGTTACCAGAGAGAAGTGGGGGAGAAGTAGGTAAGGGTTAAGGGGGTCAAATACATGTTGAGGGAAGGAGATTTAACTTTGGGTGGTGAATACACAATGCAATATACAGATGATGTATTATTGAACTGTGTACTGGAAACCTACATAATTTTATTAATCAATATCACCCCAATAAATTTTAACATAAAATAACTATTAAAAAATCTGTGGCATCTATATATACAATGGAATATTATTCAGCCATAAAAAATAAAATATTGCCATTTGCAACAATAAGGATGGGTTTGGGGGCATTATGATAAATGAAATAAGTTAGAAAGAAAAATACCATATGAATTGATATATATAGAATCTACAAAACAAATAAAAAACAGAATTCATTGATACAGAGGACAGAATGGTGGTTGCCAGAATTGAGGGTTGGGGAGGGCAAAGTGATAATGGTCAAAAGATAAAATTTTCCAATTATAAAATAAATAAATCAAGCAGATGTAATGTGCAGCACAGTGACTGTAGTTAATAATACTGTATTTGAAAGTTGCTAAGAGACTTGGTCTTAAAAGTTTTCATTATAAGAAAAAAGTTGTTTAACTATGTGATAATGGATGTTAACTAGATTTATTATGGTGATCATTTTGCAATACATACAAATATTGACTCATTATATTGTATACCTTAAACTAATGTTATGTGTCAATTATGTCTTAATTTAAAAAAATAACAGAAAAAATCTAGACAATCTTGGCTTTAAAAAAAAGAACTGGAAACTTATACTGTGTGTTTATCCATTATGAAGTTACATTAATTAACATGTGTAAGGACAGTAAAATGAGCTAAAGGGACACAATAAAGAGTGCAGAAAGATTCCCATAGAGATCCCCTCATTGAATTTATGAAACAATGACTCTATAGTGCTTTGCAGAAATGGCAGGCTTTATAATAAAGAGTGCTAGGAAAATTTGGTGTCCATATGGGAAATTCTGCCTTATTTCATATTACACACAAATTGATTCCAGATGAAGTGTAGATATACATTTCAAAAGTAAAACAATACAATCTTTTAGATGAAAACAGAAGAATATACTCATAATCTTGAGCTGGCAAAAGATTTCTTCAACAGGTCACAAAAATTATTAACTATAAAAAAGATTAAAAATGGCAACAGCCTCCTAGTAATTTGCTCAAGATATATTCCCAGAAGGATCTTTTGCCCTCTAATCATATAGTAAAGCTAGAATTTCTACCTAGTTATGCCAAATGAAACGACCAGCAAAATTGACCCCTAGGGGTTACCAGGGAGTTTTGTAATTGGAGCAACACATCATCAATCCCATTACCCTTATCTTAGCCATGAATTAATTCCATATAACCACATATCCCTAGAAATAAAGATAGAGATTTCCAAATCCAGTTGTAAATTACCTCTATCCTATCCAGCTCACCATCTGACTCTTGGTCAAATCTTTTTAATTATAAATCGCTCGCTGTGATTCCTTTTCTTTCATCTTTTGTACCATTTAAAGGACATAAAAGCAAAAGAACAACTGCCAAAATGTTGTGTCATTAAATATGGCATGCATTTGCTGTTTTTAAAAACTAGCAATTCATTTCACCAAATATTCCAACACAAAATTTATTCATAATCATGAACAAACTTGACAACTCTTTTAGCTCCTTCTATCCCTGAAATTTGAACTTTAAGAAAAAGATCAATAGATGTTTCTCTCTCAACTACACACATCGTCTCAAGAAAAGTTTCTTATGACCAATTAATAGAATAGAGAAAGGCTTGGGCTTGGTTCCTGAAAAAATGAACTCGATGTATTGATATAAGCTAAAATGGATATCTTTGGTACGGCAGTACTAGTCACGTGTAGCCCTAAAAGAACTCAATGTTAAGGAGAAATTCCCATAGTTGGCAGAGCCTCAAGTGGTATATTTGATAACCTCCTTTGTGTAGAGGAACAAGTGTTATGAGATAAAGAGATACCATATTCATAGGCAGTGGTAAATGCTGTGGCTTGCTGGTTAGAGGTTTTGGTAAAAATTTGAGTATCAGAACAATGACAGGAGGAAGCAGAATGAGGATGGACCATGCGGATTATTGGCACAATATAAGGAATGACATTTTCTTTTTTCTTCTAGTTAGTTCTTCATAGACTAGACCTTAAACTTAGAGTTTATCAAGTGCTATTCTTATACATAAGTTTTGGCAGATACTATCTGTAGTAGGTTGAATGGTGCCCTCCAAAAGATATATATACATCCTGATGCCTAAAACTTGCTAAAATAACCTTACTTTCAAAGAAGGTCTTAAGAGGATCATTAGTTAAGGATCTTGAGATGGTACCCTCCTAGAAAGGCTTTAAATCTAATCAAAATTGCCCTTTTAGAGAGAGAAGAGGAAAAAACACATACAGAAAAGGAAAGGGGCATGTGAAGACAGGCAGAAATTAGATAGATGCAACCACAAACCAATAAATGTGACAGTTACCAAAAGTGGGAAGGCGGAAGAAATAAAATCTTCCCTCAAACTTCTAGAAGAAGTGTGCCCCTGAAGACAACTTGATTTCTGACTTCTGGCCCATAGAACTGTGGGAAAAAATGTGCTGTTATTTCAAGTCGCCCAGTTTTCGGTAATTTATTACAACAGCCACAGAAAACAAATACAGTATCTTTTTTATTATAGTGAAAGAAAAATTAATTTTCTAAAATCTAAATAAATATAAACAAATTTATTTAGACTTGATCAAGGTACTCTGATTTCTAATGGCATTTTAAAAATTAATACATCATTTTGCCTTATTAACCCTTTTCAAAATAGGGTACATTTTTCCTCCCTTTTTTCTTTGCTCTAATTCTAAAAGGTTTAAACATCTGGAAATTTCTTGGACACAATTTACTGTGAAAACTTGAATTTATCTGTTCAAAAATAATGAGTGTAAAGAACAAGAGAAAGATACCATCTATTGCCAACTTTGGTTCCCAATGAATATTGTTGAAACATAATCCAAGTATATTTTCACTGCGACAATTCTACAGCACTGTCTAGAGTACTAAATAAGATCATAATTCACTTGTTCACTAAACCATTTTTCATATGCCCCTCAAAAATGAGAAGTAGCCAAAACAGATGGCAGCTATAATAGTTCGCTCCTTAGAATAAATTATATACAGGAAAAGAGCATTTGTGCATGCCTACAATTTTGACCAACAGGATGGCTACATTTGCAAAGCACTTTTGATGAGATCATTTAAATTTATAGAATAGAAAATATTATGTCTTAGAAAGCTGAGAACTGTTTTTATATTCTCTCAGTTATATAATTGTAATTCTAAATTATTGTTCATCAACTCTGTGTTGCAGTAGTTATAAATTACAAAGAAATAATTAATTATTTTTCTTAAAATAAATGAAATAATTATTTAAAGGAGATGTGGTAATAGTCAAGGATCATTGCATGTTAAATAATATATTACAACATGCATTCAAACTTCACACATGTAAATATCATCTTAAAGTCTTTGTTAAAACTCAGCCTAGGCTTCTGGGCTCCTTTATTTTTGGTGATAGAATTCATTCCAACTTTTCTTCAAAACATAAGTCCCAGATTTTTCTTTCACAAGGAAAAAAAAATCAATGATAGCTTAAAATACATATGCCCTTGGTTATACTAGTTAAGTATTTTATTCAACAGGAATTGATTAAACAATTAATTAGAAAGTGGGAAGGATCTGTCAGAACATTTAAAGTTCTCCATAAAACAGCAACTCATCATGGTGCCTTATAGGTGACTGAATAAAAGGGCGTCTCCTCTTTTTAGCTTATGATTCAAATGTACTATTTGGCTTTACAAGTCTTTCCCTGGCAACTAGCCCACAAATAGTCAATCTGAGTAATCATGCGGATAAGTACTCTTAGGTTGGAATATTTTGCTTTCTCATAAGGAGTTTCAATATCACTTCATGATAGTAATATCGGTAATAATTGCTTCATTCTGGAGGGAGTATATTGAGTTAGAATTGTTTTATACATCAGAAAAATACCTGTTTCCTAGAGGACAGAAAGAAAGAATGTTATCCTTACTTTGTTTGCATGTGTAGTTATGAGGAAATCTTAAGACTGTCCAGGATAATTACCATAATTCAGTATTGCTAACACAATATTTGACAAAGAAAATAAAACGAGTTTTTTCTATGTTTGATACAAATGCACACTTAATGTCATTAGTTATTGAGGATTTTAAAAAGTATTTTAGCAAAGCCTAGCTACATTCTAAGCATGTTAAAGGAATGAATTATAAAGTAAGGCATATTATTGGTGTGAAATTATAATATTCTTCATTTTGTTATACAATTATTTTTATAGAATTAAATGAACAATCTACTATACTATGTTTTTTTTATCTAAACATGATTAAGCTAGATATAATAGTAAGCCATACATGGGAGAGTTCATGAACTCTTTCAGGAGCTCACAACACCATCAGAGCACAATCAGGTACTACGGTAATGTGAATAATAATTAAAAACAAAAATAAATGGGATGAATCTTTCAAAGTTATTTATGAGTCAAAGACATTTGTTAAGGTTAGATTTTTATTTTACTAAGTAGTACACAATTCCTTAAAAGTTGTTAAGATTTAGCAAATTTGCTTCCAAGCCTGTTGAATAAAATTCAACCTCAATTGTCTCCTGCACATTGGGTATATTTGTTTCCTGGACAGACAGCTTTTTCCTGTCACTTTCCTGGCCCACCCAGCATCCTGACTCTGAGATAATCAAGAATGGAAATACCTAAAGAGAATACCATGGGGTAGGTCTTAATATCTAAAGAGATTATGATGGATCATGGCTTTGAGTGTCATATTTATTTCTCTGGAATAGATTTATCTACTTATATTTTCTTAAGAATGTAAGAATGCTTTCCTCTTATGCAGAGATAACATTGATTGCTACTCCCTTTCCTTTTCTTAGATAACCATGCAATTCTTGCATTGATTTTATAACATCAGTGACTTTCTGAAATGCCAGTCTGAATATTAGAAAACAAAATTTCGAAATTAAATTTTCAAAGGATAATACGATGGTAAAGAATTATAGATTTTTAAAAAATATTACTTAATTCTAGAACAATAGTTTTAAACCCTGTCTATTCACTAAGTTTAACCTTTAACTTTTATAAGACCTTGGTTTCTACAAATATAGATGTCTGCTGTCGAGATTTATGAACATCATATTATATTGTATTAACTCTTTTGTAACACCTCTATTGACATTTTGCCTCTAAGTTTCACCCATTGTGTTTATTTCATTATAGTTTATTTTCACCCTTGAATAGCAATTTTTTGTTTGCATAAATATATGACGGTATAATTATCTACTTTCTGCTGAATAGATTTTTGATCTCATTTCCAGTGTTTTGCTATTACACTGATATTTCTGGATACATCCTTGTACATGTCGCTGGTATGTACACCTGAAGGTTGGAATAATAACCCATAGAGTTTCTGCATATTCAACCATATAAGATAATGTCAGACTATGTTCAAAGAGGTTATTACAGTATAACTACCTATAGCAATCATGTCTGGTGCTCTAATTCCTCAACAATTCTTGAATGCTCAAACTTTTTATTTATGTATTTCTGCAATTCAGTGTCTATGATGTAGTAATTCTCTAGTCTTAATTTTAATTTCCTTAATGATTTATGAAAATATACTTATTTTCTAAGCTTAAATATATTCAGTACTGTATTATGATATGTGGCAAACTCAGGAGGTTTTTTGGTTCTTATGCCTCGTAGTCATTATATTGTCTCTAAACTACTTTAAAATAATTCAATATTGACAATAGAAAATTTATTTATGTTGTTTTCTTTCACTGAATTATTAGGGCATAATTTATACAATAAGATATGTCCATTATTATTACATTTTGATTAATGTGATTATATGTATACATCTGTGCAACCACCATTATAATCAAGATATAGAAGACTCCTTTGTGATTCTTCCTATTAAATCCTTGGTCATCACAGGTCTCAGGTACTAACATGCACCAAATATCGTGCCATAATACAAATCTCAAGAGTATATCTTCTGACCATATAGAATTAAATTAGAAATAAATAGAGAAATATATGCAAATCCACAAATATTTGGAAATTGAGGAACAAAACTAATTGCTATTTGTCCATTTATCAGAAAAATAAAATATTTTGAACCTTGAAAAAAAGTTTTGTTGTCATTGTGAGCATTAATCTATAGATGTCAAACAGGATAAGTTGGTTGCTAATGTCAAAGTCTTCCTTATCCACTGATTTTCTATTGCTCAGTTATTAAGAGAAGTGTTGTCTATTTCTTCTTTTATTTCTGTATAATTTTCTGTCATGTATTATAAAGCTCTGTTAGTGGATTCACAGGTATTTAAAATAGTTAAGTCGTCATGATGAATCAATTCTATTTGTCATAAATTTTCCCTGGTAATATTTCTTTTCTCAAATCTAGTTTGTATGTTATTATTATAGCTGTTGAGGCTTTCTTAATGTTTTCAGGGTATATGTGTTTATATCTTCTACTTTACGCATTTACAAATTTTTTAAAATTTTGCTTGTTTTTTTTGTTTGTTTTTGAACCCTACAAATAGTCCTGGCTTCCTTTTTATGCAATGTGATAATCTCTGTCTTTTACTTTTAGTGTTAATAGTTAAGTGGATCATTTGCAAGTAAGAAAATTTTGGATTCAATAGGATTGAAACAAATTACACTGTCATATGATTTCTATTTTTTCTTTGTCCTCTTTACCTCCTCTATTTTTTTAGTAAGTGAATTATTGTTCATTTTATTTTTTTATAATCAATCAATTTTAAAATTCATTTTAACTTATAAAATTCTGCTTTGACATATTTTAATTCACACACTATAGTACAAACTTATAGTAGTATAATTCTATTTATCTCCCTTTATAATATTGTCATGATTTGTTTTTACTATGCATGTTAGGTATCTCACAATACACCAATATTTTTGTTTTTAATAGTCAATTAGGTTTTAATAAAATTAAATAATAGAAAAATATTATTTATATTTGCTATATGGTTATGATCCCCTATCAGTCTTCATCTCTTCATGTATGCTAATTTCTATCACAATTCTGTTGGGAGTCTTTATTTCACATTCATTCTTGAACACTATTTTTTTCTCATTATAGAATTCTAACTTGATTGCCCTCTCCTCCAACCACAACACCTTAACAGTTTAAAGATATTGTTATCCTTATGCTTGCATAGTTTCAGAGAAATTTGCTATTTTGCATATCTGTGTTCCTCATTGTTGCACTTGTAAGATTTTCTTGGTCATGTGTTTGCACCGGTGTGATTATAGTGTATCTTAATTTGATGTTTCTTTTTTTTTTTCTTTTCTTTTTGATTGTTTTTAGGTCATGTATTCCAGCTTCTTGGAAAGTTTACTATTTCATTGCATGCTAGACAATGTGATGCTAACTAGACTTTGTATTACGTTGTTCATTATCTCATTTTGCTGTCCTTCTTTAATTCTGCCATCCTTATAAGTTCTATACAGTGGTGTTTCATCATAAGCATGACTAACTTAGTAGTCTGCAAAGACTCAGAGACACTGATATGTAGAATTCTTGGTATTTCTTCTGCATAACTCTTACCTCTCATGAAAAATGTGTCAAAACTTTCCATTTCCTCAGCTTCCACAATCTCCAAAATCCCCTTTCTTAAATCATCCAGATTTCCAGGCTTATTATTGCTTTTACTCCTTCTAACCATAGTCATAAACTCCATGCAGAATTCCCAGTTTACTGTAGGTCTCACCTTATTTGTTTCACTTCTCATAGGGGTCACAGCTCTTCACTGCTCATTGCCTTTTGTTTGAAAACAAGTGTTTCCCCTCCCCCCCACCCCCGCCCCAGTTATATAGTAGTGTAGAGTGGAAGGGTTAATTAATTTATTATTGCTTTATCAATGGCCAGTGGTGGAAGTCTGTTTACATTAATGTTAACTTATACCCTAAAGTAGGCGATTGAGGTATACAACTCATTAATAAATACAACAGGATAGTTGTTAGCATTTAAGAGACCCTGAGTCATGGGTTCCAATAGCAGATCGAAATACTACTACTTGAACATTTATTATTTGGATAAAGCTGGTAATTTTATTTTTCATCTTGAAATATCTAGACTTTATAATATATATATTTTACAGGTACATTTACCTTTGCATGTAATGTTCTCTAGTGGCTGATAGCCCAATAGATTAACATTTTGAGAGCCTCTCCATGCCATCTCTTTTCATTCTTTCATTCTCCCATGAAACACAAAATGAAAGATTTTATCTCTCATTGTTAAACTTCAAGTTTTGTTAGTCATCATGCTCTTGGTATATTGTTGCTTCTTATTTCTATATACCCTCGTTTGGAATGCTTAATTTGCAGATGAATTAAGTGTCATTGACTATGTAGAATATACAGTCATTGAAACTGTTTGCCAATAAATATTTGGATATGTGGTAGAATTAAAAGCAACTTCCTGGTAGCAAGGCAATGAGATATCACAAGTGCCTCTAATGGCTGTTTCTTATAAAAATAACTTGACAATTATGAATAGTCAAATTGCTTAAACAACATTTTTACAGTAGATGATAGATAGCTCTCTCCAAAAGAGATGTACAAACACACACACACACACACACACACACACAGACATACACAGTCCTCACTTAACGATGTCAATAGGTTCTGTGACTTTAAGTAAAATGGCATATAATAGATTAGTTTTACCATAGGTTCATTGATATAAACAAGAGTTAAGTTCCTACAGCATTTCAATATTATAATGAAACATTGAATGAAATGATGTTACTTGAGGACTAGCTGTTTGTATAATAATTAGAAATACAATGCCTATACCTGATCACTAAAGTTCCCAGTTTTCTGAAGAAGCATACACATCTGCATTTTTAAAATCTCTACAGTTATTCTGTTACACAGCAAAACCTGATGATAACAGAATCTTTTCAAAGAACCTAACAAATAACATAAATTGATTCTTTTTTTCTACCATAAGAAAGATAAGTAAAAAATATTTTTTTAAGTACTCAGCCAGTGTCAATTTGGTTTCTAAGAGATTCAAAATTATTTCCTTTTTTCCTACACCATGATATTCTCAAGCTTAAAATTTATAGATTCATCATTGAGAAACTAATTAGATATAATGCTTCACAGAGTACAATTCTGTGTTTGAATGTATTTACTTTCCTTTTGAATCCAGTTAGTGTCCTCATCTTTATAACAGTTATTATTTTATCTGCAGAATAAAAGTAACAGAAAGGACAACAACAAAATCCTTAGGTTTTAAATGCCATTTTTGAGACAATTTTAGTTATACCTTACTGCTTATTCTCAATTTACATAACAAGGATACATGAATTTATATTGTGACTCATTGTCATGTAAATGTATGAAGAGTTCATAAATTTAAATGTTTTTCAGACATCTGTTTGACCTGTTTTGGAAAGTTTTTCCTCAGGGGAGCACATCTACTTCACATTTGATAGCATGACACTTTCTGCATCTTATTGTCATATTTTAGAAAAGAAAACAGCATACCATCATTGCGAGAACAGGCTGCCAAATTTGTAAAACTCTAAATCAAACTTGAAAAATGATTTGGGTTAGGCATATCATTCAAAACTCTAGCTTATTGAAATGCGATTTTAGAAAATAAATGTGATAAAAAAATAAAAATAAAACAAAAGGTATAAAGTTTAGTGCCTTCTTTTGTTTTACTTTAACATGTTAATTCAAATTTTTAGAAATATATTTACTATTTGCTTGTGAATATTAAATCAAAAGAAAGACGATCATAATATAAATGCTTCATGTAAATTCTGAAAATATGATGAATATTCAGAAGTTATTGGCAAGTGGATGGCCATTCTGGGTATTTTAGACAACATTCTTTACTGCGAGACTTTTGCTTTATGGTTCAAAAAATATATATTTTAATGGATTTAAATATGAATATTAGAAAGAATGTTGTTGGAAATTTAGTTTAGTTTTCTGGGCTTGTCTGCTAGTAATGTTCTTGAGCCATAACGTCAGGGCATCACCAGCAGACATACTCAGAAACACAGTTTATGGGGATCTATAAACTGTCAGACAAAGAATTCAGAATAATCCTCATAATAAAGTCTGATGAAACACAAGAACACACAGACAACTAAAAAATTAGAAAAACAGTTCATGAACAAAATGAGAAGTTCAAGAAAGCAATAGAAAATATAAAAAAAAATCCTAGAGTAGAAAACTACAATAACTGAACTGAAGAATTCTACACAGAGTTCCAAAATTGGACCTGACCATGCAGAATAAAGAATCAGCTACCTGGATGATAGGACATTAGAAATTATCAAGTTAGAGGAGTAAAAATAAAAAAAGTGAAGAAAGCCTATATGACGTACGTGACACAATGAAAAGAAACAATATTCCCATTATGGGAATTCCAGAAGGAGAAAAGAAAGGGATAGAAATTATATTTAAAGTAATAATGGCTGAAAATGGCCTGAATCTTGAGAGACAAATGAACACCAAGATTCATGAGCCTCCGCCTCCCAAATCCCAAATAGCTTGACCAAATAGGGCTACAACAAGACATATTATATTTAAGTTGTCAAAAGCCAAAGAAAAAAATAATTTTAAAAATAGCCAGAGAAAAGTTACATACAAGGGAACCTCCATAGGATTATTGGAGGACTTTTCAGCATGACTTCTTTTCAGGCCAGGAGGGAATGGGATAACATATTCAAAATATTAAAAAAAAAAAAAAAGCTTCAACCAAGAATTCCACACCCTAGGAAGCTGTTGTTTGGATTTTAAGGCAGGATAAAGACTTCTGAAAAAACAAAAGCTAAGGAAGTTCATTAATATGATACCTGCCTTATAAGAAATGTTAAAGGAAGTTCTTTAAGTGAAATACAAGGATAATAATTAACATCATAAAAACCTAAAAAGATAGCATGAAACTCATTGTAATAGTTAATATAAAGTCAAAGTTAAATTCTATAATTTGGTAATTGTGGTGCATAATTCACTCATAAATTTATTTAAAATTAAAAATTAACATAATAAAAATCATAATTGTAATAATTTGTTGTTAGTTATGTAATATAAAAACATATGTAAATTGCAACAGCAATAATCAACATGTAAGGGAGAGGAATAAAAATGTAAAGTTTAGAAATTCTAATAAACATATCAGCTCTTAAAACAGTGTGTTATAATTTTAAGATATTTTATGAAAGTCTCATGGTAACCAGAAGGAAAAAACCTGTATCAATTGATCAAAAGGCATGTAAAAAAGTCAAAGCATACTGATACCAAAAGAAAACAAATTAAAAAAAAAAAAGACAACAGGATAAAAAACAAAAAACAATGGGTCTACAAAAACAAACAAACAAACAAACAAAAAACAAGAAAACAATCAAATGCCAAAAGGAAGTTCTTACCTAGCAATGATTACTTTAAATATAAACAGATTAAATTATCCAATCAAAATCACAGAATGGCTGAATAAGTAAAAATACAAGACCCAACAATATGTTACCTATAAAAGACTTTAACCTTAAAGGCTCACATAGACTGAGATGAAGGAATGGAAAAAGACATTTAAAGCAATGGTAATCAAGAAAAAAGAGCAGTGGTAGGTATACTTATTTCAGACAAAATTAACTTTAAAATGGTAAAAAGGTAAATCTATCAAGAAGATATAACATTTATAAATATTTGTGTACCCAACAATAGAGCACCTAAAAATATAAAGCAAAAACTAACAGCTAAAGCAGAACTTTAAAACCCAAGTTCAACAATAGATTATCCAGATAGAAAACTGATAAGGAAGCGGTTGATTTGAATAACACTAAAGAACAATAAATCTAACAGACATATGTAAAACATTTTATAAAACAACTGCAAAATACATTCTTCTCAAGTGTGTATGAAACATTTTCTAAAATAGGCCATATATTAGGCCACTGAAACAAGTCTTAGCAAATTCAAGAAGATTTAAATTATATTGAGTATCTTCTCTGATCATAATGGCATGAAACTAGAAATCAATAGCAGGAGGAAAATTGGAAAATTGTGAATACATAGAAATTAAACACTTTCCTGAACAATCAATGGATTAAAAAATAAATTAAATGGTAAATAAAAAATTTACTTGAAACAAATGAAAATAAAAACACAAAATACCAGAACTTATGGTATGCAGCAAAAGGAGTTCTAGGAGGAAGATTCAGAGCAATAAATGTCTGTATTTAGAAGCAAGGAAGACCCTAAATAAACAACCTAACTATATGCCTTAAGAAAACTGAAATAAAAAGAACTGAGAACAAATTTAGCAGAAGAAAAGATATAATAAAGATTAGAGCAAAATAAATAAAATAGAGAACAGAAAAACAATAAAAAATATTAACCAAACTAAGAGTTGGTTCATTGAAAAGATAAATAAAATTGACAAAATTTTAGCAAAATTGACAAAAAAAAATCTTTACTCTGAAAACTATAAAATACTGATGAAAAAACTGAAGAGGATAAAAACAAATGGAAAGGCATCCCACAATGATGGGTTGGAAGAATTAATATTGTTAAATGTCAATACAACTAAAAGCTACCTATACATTCAATGTGATTTCTATCATGATTGCAATGGTATTTTTTATAGGAATAGGAAAATAAAAAACAAACAAAAGACTCCTAAAATTTATATAGAACCAAAGAATACCTTTAATAAGCCAAGGAAATTCTGATAAAAATGAATAAAGTTGGAGGCTTACATTTGATTTCTAGCTATATCATAAAGCTACAATAATTAAAATGGTATGTTATTGGTATAAAAAAAGATAAATAAACCAATGGAATGGTCAGGAAATAAAGCTGATATATGGTTACCCAATATTTGACAGAGGAGCCAAAAATACTCGATGGAGAAAAGACAGTCTTCTCAAAAGTGGTGCTGGAATAATTGGATTTTCACATGTAAAAGAATGAAACTTGTCCTCTATCTTATACTACTCACAAAAATTAACTCAAAATAGATTAAAGACTTAAAAATGTAAGAATTAAATCATAAAACCCCTAAAAGAAAATGTAGGAATAAAGCTCCTTAACATAGGTCTTAGTAATGACTTTTTGGAAAACACACTTAAATCAGAAACAACAAATTAATATTGCTTAATATTTGGTGCTGTTGATGTCACTATTAAATGTTTTCTTTATTAACTGTATTGTGTATTGTGTATTTTAGTTTTTATTTGTAGAGCTAAGATATTCAAGATGGGATCTCTGAAGCAGGCCCATGTTTGCCTGCAATAAATCCAAAAGAAATCACTTGTTAACATGGGAATATGGAAGTCAAAGGTATTATTCTCTATGTCACTAAATAAATCAATTAAAAAATATTTACCTAAACTATTCTGGAGTTTTTGAATATATGCATATTGCATATTAGACTGTGTGTGTTGTTTATTTGTCTCTCTCTCATATTTTAAAACAATCTTAGCCAAGATCTGAAAACCAGTAGAACTTAATATCAGGTATATTTTGACATCGAGTTATTAATTACATTCATATATTTCTTTGAGATGTAAATACTCTACTTAACAGTGAGTTTGAAACAGCTCAGTGATTACAGTGTTATAACATTGCTCTGAAAACAAGTTGAAGAGATAAAGTAAGATGAATATGGAGAAAAGATAAGCTGTAGTTATTTTATAAAACAAATATACATACATATTTACAGAGTAAAGAGCATATACATATATATGTATTTACAAAGTCAGAAGTGAAAATGGGTAAAATGGTACCAAAGTATTCCAGTATTGCATACAGATAGGCAAAAAAAGTAATAAAGACATTTTCATAAATTCGAGATGACTTGGTACTTATTTGTGCTTATATTGAGGAAACTGATTTGAGGTATCTGAGCAAAAAACTATCTGATTTTAAAAATGATTGAATGTAACTATGCTTTAATAAACTTTAGGTGTTTTTTATAACATTAAATCTCAAATGATTTAAAATAGTCAAAATATTAACCCTTGTGACTCCAACAATTCAAACAATTCAATTATGTTTAAAAAAATTCAGACATGTAGGCACTCACACTAACATGGGGTTATCAACCATGGTGATGCCGATGTGGCTATATGTTTACTGTACTGTCAGCACTATATGTAGTGCCTCTGCATGAAAAAGGGTCTAGTGACAATATTCTGACCATTCAAATGCAATTTATTTCTACATTTACTGATTATCTACATTTGTTTCAAAGTTAATCTGAAGAATCTGTCAGGTCAGAGAAGAATAATTTCTTTATAGCTTCTATTATTCCAAAAGTAGGTCTAAAATCATTTCCTGAAGTAAAACTTTTGAAATTAAACAAATAGGCTATGTAGACATATAGCATGTAGTAATGACTCACAATGTTCTTTTCATTCTTGAGATGTGTTTAGTATTCAAAGTGTGTTTCAAATATATGCTGTACCCTCTGTAAGAAAATTATTTTCCCCCAAAAAAGACCTCTACTAAAAGCTTATATTTTTCAAGTGTTCAAAATGACCCAGACACTGTATTAATTGGACCTTCCCAATATGTGACTCTTGTATAATACCAGTGGATCACAGCTAAAAAATAAACAAACAAAAAACTTGGAAGACTCATAATCTATTTTAAGAAGGAATCTGTAGGAAAATCTAAAGACAATATGGGACATAGAAACAAGAACAAAATAGGAAATGATAGCCTCTGATCTCTACAGCTATAAATATGAATGGTAGCAAGGTGTAAGGGAAGGAAATACATCTCATAATCCATGTTATTAGATCTTAATCTTTTAGTGAGTCTGTGACCCTGAGCTATAAAAGATGTACATTGTAAAACTGACAAGGATTTTTCATTCTTTAATTCTTGCCGGTAGGTAGTTTAGTCCACTATTTCATTTTTCTTGAGCTTTCATTATTAAAACCAAGAGACAAACTATTTTAGTAAATTTTTAAAAATCTTTTTCTTTTAGAACATTAATTAATATGGCTAATGATATAGAATAACATGATTAAGAGTTTAGAGTCTGTAGTTAGATTTCCTGCTTTTGAGTCTTGACTCTTAGTGGTATGACCTTCAGCAAGTTTCCTCATCTAATGGAGATAATGACTGCAATAATAACAATAATTTCATAGAGTTTTGGTATGGATTAAATCACTGAAATAAATAATGCAAGATCAGTGGTTGCCAGGGATTCAGGAGGAAGGAGGACTACATGCAGCAAGGGAATAATTAGGTTAGTGAAACTATTCTGTATGTTACTATAATGATAGATATACAACACTTGGCATTTGTCAAAAACCATTATGACTGTACAATACAAAGAGTGAACCCTAAAGAAATCTATAGACTTTAGTTAATACTAATATATAAAATTGGTTTATTAATTGTGACAAATGCTCCACACTAATGCAAGGTGACAATACACCAAACTGTGTGTGTGTGTGTGTGTGTGTGTGTGTGTGTGTGTGTGTGTGTGTGTGTAGGGGGAAATATATGGAAATTCTCTCTATTTTTTGGCCCAATTCTTTTGTAGACCTAAAAATGCTCCAAAAACATAACCTTTTTGTTAAAAAAGAAAGTTATGGATGTAGATTCCTATGAGAGGCAATATTCATACTGGAAGATAGAGATTGGGATAAAGTTATTGTAGACTGATGATTATCCCACCTATTGATGAGAAATCTCACCTAACTCAGAAGTTTCACAGTTTCATCACATTTTTCTTTTGTGATAGTTCATTCTGAATTTTAACTTGGTATAAATATAGAAATGTTTGAATGAAAACATTTTTAAGAGACACTAAAGAAATCTCACACTTACATGAAAATGATGATAATACACTCAATAAAATTAATAAAAGTGAAATCCCCAAGCCAAAATAGTTTCCCAGGGAAATTTTACCAAACACTTAAGGAATAATTATTAGCAGTTCTACTTTACCTCTTCCAGAAAACAGAAGAGAGTATACTTCTCAGTTCACTCAATAAAGCCAGTATTACCCAGTTGCTTAAACCACATTAAGACAGTATAAAAATAAAAAAACTACAGACCAATAATTTTTATAAATACAGACACAAATATCCTTAACTAAATAATAACAAACTCCAGCAATATCTATAAAGAATTGTGTACCATAACCAACTGAGATACATTCCAGAAATTTAAAGGTGGTTTAATAATTGAAAATAAATTCATTTTTATCACATTAAAAGTCTAAAAACAAAAATTACATGATCATACCAACCGATAAAATCATTTTATAAATTCAACACAAATTTATGATAAAAACTGTCAGAAAATTAGTTGATGAAATGATCCCCGTGATTACTCTTTCCTCTGGCTCTACACCTAGCCATTACATTACTGCTGACTGTATTCCCTATGATTTATAGTAATTCTTATCAAAATCTCAATAAGATTTTTTTTATAACTGGACTAGATTATTCTAAAATTTGTATGAAAAGACACAGACAGTATATGTAAAACAGTTTCAAAGAAGAATAAAATGGGAGGGATTGTTATTCTTGCTTTTAAAGCATAAGATATAGGTACACTGATCAAGATAGTGTGGTATTAGTAAATGGATAGGCATATAGAACAATGGAACAGACTAGAGGACTCAGAATTAAACCCACAGTCCATATAGAAATGACCAATCATTTTTTGGCAAACATGTAAAAACAACTCAGTGGAGAAAGGATAGTATTTTTAATAAATAGTGCTGGAACACTTATCCACAGGCAAAAATACAACCTCAATATAAACAGCTTGGTTCAAAAATTAACTAAAAATAGAAACAGATTTAAGTGTAAAACTATAAAATATTTGTAAGATAATATAGGCAATACTCTTCTGGAACTAGGGCATGGTGAATAATCCTTAGACATGATATCAAAAGAACAATCTATAAAATAACAAATTGATAAGTTAGACTTTATCACAATAAAAACCTTTTGCTTTCTGAAATATACCAGTAAACGTTACAAACTGGGAGAATATATTTACAAATGAAATGTCTTACAAAAAACTCATATCTAAATTAGATAGATACATAATTCAAAACTGAATAATAAAAAATAAAAAAATAGAGAATGGTCAAAAGACATAAAAAGACATGTCACTGAAGAGAATATAATAGAAAATAACACATGAAAATAGGTTCAACGTCACTAGCTATTAGCGAAATACAAATTAAAACCATAATGAGATATCATTACACGCCCATAGAAAGGTTTGAAATAAAAAATAGTGACAATACTAAATATTGACAAAGATATGGAGAAACTGGATCCCTCACAGACTGTGGTGAGTATGTAAAATGGTATAGTCACTTTAGGAAATAGTTTGGCAATTTCTTCAAAAACTAAAAGAACACTTAACATAAATGTTAAATATTGTACTCCTAAAGAAGCGAAGGCTTATGTCCACACAAAAATCTTTACATGAGTGTTTATAGCAGTTTGATTTACAACAATTCCAAACCAGAATACCAAAATATCCCCCAATGTGTCAATGGTTAACAAACAGTGGTGCATCCATACCATGGAACACTACTCATAAATAAAAAGGATAAACTATTGATATGCACAACAGCTTGGATAGACCTCAAAGACATTTGTTAAGCATAAAACAAAAAGCAATCTTAAAAGTTCACATATTCAATCTATGTAACACTCTCAAAAATGACATAATTATAGAGATAGAAGACAAATTAGTGATTTCTAGAAGTTAAGATTGATACATGAAGTAATGTAATACTATAAGAAGATCTCCATGATGACAGAAGAGTTCTTTATTTTTAATGCAATGGTAGTTACAGGAAAGCATACATTGTAATAAAAAACATGTAAAACCACACACACATATTCAATCAATTTTCACTGTCTGGTTCTCATACTGCACTCTAAATATTTGGGATATAACCACTGAGGAAATTCAGTAAAGAGAACAACAGACTTCTTTGTACTATATTTTCAATTTCTTGCCAATCTATAAATATTTCAAAATGCAAATTTTTAAAAAATAGTTAAAAGATGTAATCATAATATATTGTGATACTCATAAGTGGATATCTGCAAGAGTATTAACATTTAATAATTTAGCCCACCAGTTTCATATTCTGATACCTCAAAATGAGAAGTCAATATATAGTGTCCAAAATCAATGAATCAGAATATAGCAGATTTGAATGTCATTTTACCACGTGTAGAAATATAAATCCCACAGAAAATAACAAAAATACCAAAATCATGCTTCTAAAGATGAGTATAACAGAAAATGTGATAGAGAGGAGCAAAGAACACCTGATTTCTAAAAAAAAAAAAAAAAATGTAAACTGTTCAGTATTACTTAGCATTTAAACAATGAACATGTTACTTTTTGGAAAAAAATAAAGTAAGAACATGTTTAATATAAGTGCTTAAAGCAATTAGACAAGTTTTCTGATTTACAGTAGAAATTCCTGAGGCCAATACAAAATGCAATTGAAAACTATTTCGAGCTGGAGGCTTATCTTTACTTATTGCTGTTCGTTTTGAACATTTTTAACATAATTTTACTTATCCTTGCATTTTTTTGTACATTTTTAATCCAAAAGCAAACCTATTCTCAATGTATATTTTGACATTAAAAACCAAACTCATCATGATTTTTATTTTAAATACCTGCCATGATCAATAGCTCTGGGTTTTGAGAAAACATTCTTTGTGCCTCTATCATGCCTTTTTCTTCTTTTTTTTTAGATGAGAATACTTATTTATTTTTAAACCAATGACTAAGGTAGATAATTGTTTTGTTGTTGTTGTTGTTGTTGTTGTGTGTTTTGGTTTTTTAATTAAATTTATTGGGGATAACATTGGTTAATAACATTATAAAAGTTATAATTTATATAACATTATATAAGTTATTATATATTTCGGATCTACAACTTGATAATACATATGTTTTCTTTTGTTGCTATTTTATTCTTGTTTGTTTTACTCCTACAATGAGGCTGCTGATCATTTAAAATGAGTAGCTTCGTCTCTTGAGGTTCACAGGAATAGTAAAAAGAATAGATTATGTTTTTATACTAAAGTATCAATAATCTCCATATCTCTTATTATTGAAAGATTAGGATACTTATCTTTTATAGAGTCATCATCCTGGCCTACTAAGTCAAAATACATTTGATTGTTCCTAAGATATATGTGTATGTATACACACACACACACACACACACACACACATACACACATATATACACATACATATGTATATATGTATAATATATAAATTATCCTAGGCACTGAGGACAAAAGTCACAATTCATTGGGAAATGCCAAAATGGGGTCATCAGAAAAAATCACCAAACAACTATGTAAAATGTGAATGAGTTTACATCATCTTTAAAATAACATTATCTCTATAAAAACAAAATTGTTATTAGCTTATCTAGAGAAATATTTTCTCAGATTAATTTTAAATTGCTATGAATAAAATTAAATATGTGTGTCAATGCATTTTTATACTCTAAGAAAGATGTTCTAATTATATAATGGGTGCAAGAAGACCAGAAATTAACCCAGAACTCAACCAGGGGATGATTTTTTATTTATAGAGCAACTGCTTATTTATTCTCCTCTTAATATTTCTAAGTTCCTCATTAATTTTCTTTAAGCTTCCAATTTGAAGTAGAGTTTCAATACCCTAAATTCATCTTCAAGAAGGGCACCAAGATTTTAATATTGTATACTTTGCCCCAAGGCTATATTCTAGGACTATTGAGCACATTATTCCAATAGCACTAAAGCACATAATGAACTGTGTTAAACACTAATCAAACATTTAAATAAATGAATTTCATTGGATGATGGTATTTCTGAGAACTTTGCTTAGTTTGTGAATTCATTGATTAAACCCACTAATTATTTTAATTGAGCTATTTAATTGATTTTTTAATCACAAAGTGTGTGTTAAAAAAATCTGAGAGAAGAGGAAGATGGCAGACTAAGTAAAAGCAGGGTTTGCCTACTCCCAGGTCCCCATTGAAATTACAACCAAATTATAAAATAAAGTGGAGAATCACCTGAAGTCCAGCTGATCATAATACCTATGTCTGATAATATAAAGAAACCACATTGAAGCCAGTAGGAGGGGCAAAGTCATGAATCAGGCTAGACCCACACCCAAAGGTAGTAGAGGAACACCAGGAGGGAGGGCAAGGCTGCAGAGGCTTCCCTGAAGGAGAGGGGGGCGGTCCTAGGCTGATTTAGGTGCTCCCTAGTCTAGTGTCCAGCCCAGAGAAGGAGAGTCTCCAAAAACTCTTACTATAAAAACAACAGGGGATTCTGGCCATCTGCATGAGATGGAAGGAGACTGAAACCCCAGACACCCTTTTGCAGGGCCCACATACAGGCTCTCTCACCTGCAGACACTCACCTGGGGTACCAGTGGTGGGTCAAAGGCTCCTGTGGGATTCTCATGGGGAAAGACTGGATTTCCTGGTGCCAGAACCAGGGCCGGACAGGCAGCCACCATTGTACCTTAGTCGGGGCCCCCCTATGAGGCAATCTACAGACCACACTAGCTTGCCAGTGCAAACCCCTCCCACTGAGTCATTCCGAAGCTCTGGCCTGAGGAGATCAGACTGCTCCACCCAACCTATACATTGCCTGAGACTTTTGTTCCTGGGTGGCTGGCACATACTGCACTGATTTAGGGCCAGACATTCACAGCTGGCAGGCAGTGCTGTCAGAGCACATTTCAGAGATAGTTTCCGGCAGATCACTTTTGCCATCATGACCCTGGGTGGATCTCAGGGATCTGTGGGCCAGTCTCGGACAGCAACTGGTCTTGCTGTGATCTGGGACTTCTGCAAGAATGTGCTAATGGTTACCGAAGTTGCAACAACTGAGGTTGTATTCATCTACACACCCACAAACTACCCCAGGAGGCCCATGTCAACTGCCACCAACCTGGCCCTCACCCACGGTCTCCCAGTCCTCACAGGCAACAAACTCTGGCTAGCATAGGGTGGGCACTGCACAGAAATCAGTTGCGAGCAGAAAACTGAGGCTATTGACCTGATGGCCCTTGACCCCATGAGATCCTGGCCCATCTGATACACAAAGTGCCCACTGCATATTAATAGACATTCTATGCAGTCAACATCTCAGTCAGCGAAGTGAGCAAAGTTCAGGGGATACAATAACAGGAAGATCACTGCTACCAGCATGATATACTACTGTATTGCTTAGGCAGATCTCAGCTGTTTTGTGGGCCCATCACAGATGACAGTAGGTCTTGTAGTGATATGAATGTAGGAAGGAGGTGAATTAAATGTTAATCAAGAATTAAAATGTTAATCAAGCCACATTCAAAGACTGCAATATGCTGATCAGCCCTGCAGCCAGGCCAGGAGGAAACCTTCAGAACAAAGGAAAATTTCTGCTAGATTACTAATAACCTATTCCCCACACCTGTGAAAGGGAAACAGGCACCAAGTGTCATTCCCTATGGCTAAAACCACGGGGGACCTATGAATTAAAGGCTAAAAACTGCCCAGGCCTTTCACTCTCTATATTTTTACCTTTTCAGACTACATACCTTTTCCCTTCTTCCCTGTATGTACATATCAAAGAAAATGGGTTAATAACATCTTTTAAACAATAACTCACAGGAATGAAAAAATGACATATAAACTGAAATCCCTGAACACTCGCCCCCCACTATTCACTATCTTTCCAAGACTCTCTGGGTCCCTTTCACTCTCTATCTCTAAAAGGAGACCATACTCTGTCTGTGGAGTGTTATCCCTTTTCTAACAAACTTTCCTTTTGACTCTAACTTTGGCACGTGTGTTGAATTCTTTCCGTGCTCTCTGCCAAAGGATACTCTTCTCTCAGTGCAGGGCTTGGTCTCCCTCCGGCAACTCAGGGAAATTTGTCTTGTCCTGTATTAATACCTGACTTTGGTGGGAGTCGCAGTCCCAGAGCTGGCAGCAAATCTGGTGCTCTATAGGCCTGACTGCCCTGTGACTAACTGAGACACATCCTACATGATCAACAAATTACCTGTGGCAAGGCTGCTCCCAGGCAACCCACTCCCATCCTGAACTTTCCTTGAGTCATGAATTCAACAGTAAACATCACTCATTTCCTGCTGCCCACACAAAGCCCATTTATCTGGGAGAAGCATTCGGTAGCAGGCCACAAACTCATTTCTACGAATGTCAGTAATTCTTAAATGGAGTTCAGGCCCAAAGTGGGCAGCAGCTGGCCTTCTTAAGGTTGGAAACTTGTATGGAAAGCCACAGAGATAAAGCTGGCATGTAAACTGACACTGCAATGGCAGGAGGAAATTTACTCAATAGATCCAGGAGACTCCTGGGGTCCCTGCACCACTCAACACACATCATCCTGAGGCTCTTCCAGTTTCAGAGACTTATGGGCAACTGACAGTGTCAGGCCTTGAGGAGCACTGGTTCCTCTGCTAAACTGCCCTAGATCAGGGACAAGGGATAACCGGATCACTTCCTACAGTGTTGTCTCTTCCACTTACCTATAGATCCAGCATTGGCAACAACCATCTGCAGATCACTCTGTAGCTCCCACCAGGTAGCTCTGAGCAACTGAAGGCAGTAGCTGACCTTGGCCTATGAGGGATCCCCTCCCAAGGAACCACAAAACTAGCATATCCAGAGGCTGGCACTAGATCACAACAAGGCAACTCCTGACAAGTCCCATAAGCTCTACACACAAAGGGCAGTCTCAAAAAGTACCCAAGCCTTCTAGGGCAAATCCCACTCAGTGGGGTCAGCCCACACACAGCAACTCTTACTCTGTGGGCTCAGCCAATACTTACAATAAGTTAGCCTGAGCATTTATCCTATCCACTGATGTACTATCACCAATAAAGTTTTAGCTACAAAAGAAGATCACACAATACCCACACAAAGATCATATCCAGATACCCCACACATGGGGCATCAGGGAGAGTGTGCCACTGGGCCACACAGAACACCTTCTACATATGACCATTTGGCCAAGGCTGACACATAGACATGAACACAGAGAGGCTAATAAAAGTAAACAAAGAAATATGTCACAAATGAAACAACAGGAGAAAACTCCAGAAAATAAGCAAAATGGAATGGAAGCAAGCAACCTACCAGGGACAGAGTTCAAAAAATGGTTATAAGGATGTTCAATGAGCTTAAGAGGAGAATGGATGACTACAATGAGAACCTCAACAGAGAAACAGTAAGTATAAGAAAGGACACAGGAACCGTAAAAAAGAACCAGACAGAAATGAAGAATAAAATAACTGAAATAAAGAATACCCTAGAATGATTCAACAGTAGATTGGATGAAGCAGAAGATCAAATCAGCGAACTAGGAGACAAGGTAGAAGAATACACCCAATCAGAATAAAGAAAAGAAAAAAGAATTTAAAAACTGAGAATATTTTAAGAGACTTCTGGGACAATATGAAGCATAATAATATCTAGATCATAGGAGTACCCAAAGGAGAAGAGAGAGAACAAAAGATTGAGAATATATTCAAAAAAATAATGACAGAAAACTTCCTTAACCTGGCAAAGGAATAAGACATAGGTTCAAGAAACACAAAGAGTTCCAAACAAAAGGAATACAAACAGACCTACACTAAGATACATTATAATTAAAATATAATTAATATAATTAAGAAAGAATCTTAAAAGTAACAAGAGAAAGGCAACTAATTATTTACAAGGGTATCTCCATAAGAATGTCTGTTGATTTTTCAAACTTTGCAGGCCAGAAGGGATTTGCCTGAAATATTCAAAGTTATGAAAAACAAGAATCTACAACTACGAATACTCTACCCAGCAATGCTTTTGATTAAAATGAAAGGCAAGAGAAAGAGCTTTCCATACAGAGAAAAGCTTAAGGAATTCATTACTAACATGCTAGTATTACAGCAAATGTTAAAAAAAAAAAAAACTTCTGTAAGAAAAAGAAAGGGTAAAAAAGAAAAACCAAATATGAATAATAAAATGGTGATATGTACCTATCAGTAATCACTTTAAATGTAAATAAATTAAATACTCTAATCAAAAGACAGAGGGTAGCTGAATGGATAAGAACAAGACTCATGCATATGCTGTCTACAAGAGATCCACTTAAGATCAAATGACACTCAGACTGAAAATAATGGGATGAAAAAAGATATTTTATGCAAACGAAAATGAAAAAAAAAGCCAGGTAGTCATACTTATATCAGATAAAACAGATTTTAAAACAAAGGCTATAATAAGAGACAAAGAAGGGCATTAGATAATGATAAAGAGATCAATAAATCAAGAAGACATAACCCCAGTAAACATATACACACCCAAAAAAGGAGTACCTATATACATAAAACAATTATTGACTGACATAAAAGGAGAGATCAACAGTAATACACACATAATAGGAGATTTTAACAACCATTTACACCAATGGATAGATCTTCCAGATAAATCAAAAAGAAAACAATAGGCCTAAAAGACATACTAGACCAGATGGATTTAATGGATATTTTCAGAGTATTTGACCCCAAAGCAGTAAAATATACATTCTTCTCAAGTGCACATGGAACATTTTCCAGGACAGACCACATCTTCGGACACAAAACAAGTCTCAATAAATTTAAGAAGACTGAAGTCATATCAGCTGTCTTCTCCAATCACAATAGTATGAAACTAGAAATCAACTACAAGAAAAAAACTGGAAAATACACAAATACATGGAGGCTAAATAACATGCTACTAACAATGAATGGGTTATCAATGAGATCAAACAAGAAATCAATCAAAAGATACCTAGAGACAAATGAAAATGAAAACACAACTTAAAGTCTATGAGACACAGTGAAAGCAGTCCTAAGAAGGAAATTTGTAGCAATAGAGGCCTATCTAAAGAAATGAAAAGCTCAATTAAACAATTTTAACATACGCTTAAAAGAACGAGAAAATGAACAGCAAACAAAGCCTAAAGTGAATAAGAAAGAAAAAAATAATAAAGATTAGAGTTGAAATAAACAAAATAGTCTAGAAAAATAACACAAAGGTTAATGAAACCAAGAGCTGGTTCTTTGAAAGGATAAACAAAATTGGCAGACCCTGATAACCAGCTTTATCAAGGAAAAAAAGAGAGAGAATTCAAATAAATAAAATCAGAAATGAAAGAGGAGAAATAACTATGACTCCACAGAAATAAAAAGAATCATAAGACAATACTACAAGCAATTATATACCAACAAATTGGACAATCTGGAATAAATGGATTCATTCCTAGAAACATTCAATCTCTTAAGACTGAGTCAAGAAAAAATAGAAAATCTGAACTGACCAATTACCACTAATGAAATTGAATCAGTATTCAAAATCTACCCAAAAAACAAAAAGTCCTGGATCAGATGGTTTCATAGGCAAATTTTACCAAACATTCAAAGAAGAATTAACACCTGTTCTTCTCAAACTAATCCAAAAAATTTAAAAAGAGATAAGGTTCCTTAATTCCTTTCATGAGGCCACCATTACCTTTACTTCAAAACCAGACAAAGACATTACAAAGAAAGAAAATTATAGGCCGATATCTCTTATGAACATTGATATAAAAATCTTCAACAAAATATTAGCAAACCAAATTCAGCAATATATTAAAAATATCATATACCATGATCAAATTGGAGTTATTCCTGGGGTGCAGGTTGGTACAATATATGCAAATCAATTAATGTGATACACCACATTAACCAATCAAAAGATAAAAATCATATGATCATATGAATAGATACAGAAAAAATGTTCCATAAAATCCAGCATCCATTTATGATAAAAACTCTCAGTAAAATGGAAATAGAAGAAACATACCTCAACATAATAAAGGCCACATATGACAAATCTACAGCTAACATTGACTCAATGGTGAAAGGCTAAAAGCATTTTCCTTAAGATCAGGGAAAAGGACAAGGATGCCCACTTTCACACTCCTCTTTAATAATGTATTGGAAGTCTTAAACACAGCAATAAGACAAGAAAGAGAAATAAAAATATCTGAATTGGAAAGGAAGAGGTAAAACTCTTGTTATTTGCCAATAACATGATACTATGTGTAGAGAACTCTAACGATTCCACCAAAATACTGTTAAAATGGATCAATGAATTCAGTAAAGTAGCAGGATACAAAATTAATATTTAGGAGTCAGAGACATTTTTATATGGCAATGATAAAATTTCAGAAAGAGAAATTAAGAAAATAATACCATTTATAATTGCGTCAAAAACAATAAAATACCGGGAATCAAATTAACCAAGAAGGTAAAAAACCTGTTTTCAGAAAATTATATCATTGAAAAAAGAAATTGAAGAAGATACAAATAAATGGAAGCATATATCATGCTCATGGGTAGGAAGAATCAACATCATTAAAATGGCCATAGTCCCCAAAGCAATCTATAGATTCAATCCAATCCCTATCAAAATACGTATGGTATTTTTCAGAGAGCTAGTACAAATAATTCTAAAATTTTTATGGAACCATAAAATATCACATATAGCCATGGCAATCTTGAGAAAGAAGAACAAAGTTATAGGTATCACGCTGATATCAAACTATACCACAAGGCTACAGTAATCAAAACAACATGTTACTGGCATAAAAACAGATACATTGATCAGTGGAATAGAATAGGGAGTCCAGGGATAAATCCATGCCTATATGCGTACTTAATATATGACAAAGGAAGCAAGAATATACAGTGGGGTAAAGACGGTCTCTTTAATAAATGGTGCTGGGAAAATTGGATAGGGACATGCAATAAAAAGAAACTGGACCACCTTCTTATACTATATACAAAAATAGACTCAAAATGGATTAAAGATTTAAATGTAAGACCCCAAACCATAAAACTTCCAGAAGAAAACATAGACAGTAAACTCTCTGATATTGCTAACAATTTCTTTTCAGATATATCTCCTTGGGCAAGAGAAACAAACAAAAAAATAAACAAATGGGACTACATCAAACTAAAAAGTTTTCGTACAGCAAAGAAAACCATCAACAAAATGAAAAGAAAACCAGCTAATGGGAGAAGATATTAGCTTATGATACATCTGATAAGAGGTTAATATCCAAAATATATAAAGAACTCATATAACTCAACAACAACAAAAACAGACAATACAATTTTAAAAATGGGCAGAAGACCTAAACAGACATTTCTCCAAAGAGGAAATACAGATAGCCAATAGACACATGAAAAGATGTTCAAGGTCACTAATAATCAGAGAAATGCAAATTAAAACCACAATGAGATATCTCTTTACACCTGTCAGAATGGCTGTCATCAATCAATAAATCAAAGAATAACAAGTGTTGGTGAGGATGTGGAAAAAAGGGAAATCTCATACACTGTTGATGGGATTGCAAATTGGTACAGCCACTATGGAAACCAGTTTGGAGGTTTCTCAAAAAATTAAAAATCGATATACCTTTTGACCTAGCAATTGCACTTCTGGGTATTTATCCAAAGAAAACCAAAATAATAGTTCATAAAGATCTATGCACCCCTATGTTCATGGCAGCACAATTTACAATAGCCGTGATATGGAAGTAATTTAAATGCTCATCAACAGATGATTGGATAAAGAAGTTATGGTTCATATATGCAATGGAATATTACTCAGCCATTAAAAAAAAAATGAAATCCCACCATTTTCAACAACATGGATGTATGTAGAGGCTACTATGCTGAGTGAAATAAGTTAGACAGAGAAAGAAATACCACATGATTTCACTTATGAAGAATCTAAGAAACAAAAAACAAACTAATCAAAAACATACTCACGAATATAGAGGACAATTTGGTGTTGGCCAGAGGGGAGAGGAGTTGAGGGGCTGGGAGAATGGGGTGAAGGGTTAAAGTACAAATTAGTAGATAATAGATGGTCACGGGGATGAGGAGCACAGCACAGGAAATGCAGTTAGCATTAATGTAATTAATGGCTAGATGGAGGCCAGAGGAGAGAAAGAGCAATTAGAGAGATTATTTTATAAACTATATAAATGTTTAACCAACGTGCTATATACTTGAAACTAATAATAAAATAAAATTTTTAAAAATCCACAGAAAACATTTATTTGAGGACTATAAAAACAATTTTGACTACTTTAAATGCAATCTCTTCAGATAAAAAGTTTTCTGATTAAAAAGTTTAAAATTTCAAAAGTCCAAACATTTGTATTGACAACTTGTATATTTTCTGAAAAAGCATGTAAGACCTCCAAAACAATACACTCTAAAACATTGTTATAGACACTACACATACTAGTTTATAAAAAAAAAGCAAAAAATATTTTTATTACAATAGCCACAACAGTAGCTGCTTGACTGAAAAGAAATCTTATATATTTTTACTGCCTCTGGGAAAGTTGTGCTGATATATATTGGATTCTTTATGATAAAGTATTAGAAAAAGAGAAGTAGGTACTCCCCAAAAGACTGACCTTTATATGTTTAGTGTTGAAAGAATTGCATACATAACTCATTTGTTAACTTGTTCCTAGAAATTTTACTCCCTGCCCCATCCATTCTATCCATATTTAAGGATTTCTGTTGTTTCAAACACTGGAATAGGTCTCTAGAATAAAGACCTTTATCTTTCATGCCAGATTTCTAGTGTGTGAAATGTGAACTGGTTTGCATTTTCCCTTGCTTATCATGCAGAATTTTTACAGTTACTACATATTTTTACATTATTATGTGAGGAATAATGTTTCCCTCTAAAAATTATACTTGAGAGAACACAAAATAGATGAGATAAGTCGTATAAATAAAACACGTATTTTTTACATTTATTTGACCAAGGCAATATGGAAATATCCATCTTATTGCCATTTTTTGTGTCCTTAAACAGGTGACATAAAAACTCTGTTACATCTCCAGCTTAATACAATTCATTTTACCTAAAATTATAAAAATTATTTTGAGCTATATTGTCAGTTGCATGAGTGGAGATGTATCTGTATGTTGACTATTTGACACAGAATGTTTGATAACTAGCTTATTGTTATTTCCTTGGTTTTCACATGAGCTGAAGTAGGAGTAGGTAGGAGGAAAAGTCTTGGGATTTTTTTAAATTAATTTTTTATATTAACAATTTATTTCATAGTTTGCCTCTCTTTGAAATCACCTATTTAGAAAATATCATTTTCTATTTGTTTTTCAAAACAAAATTTGCAGATTCACAATTTCATGATCAAACAAAAAATAAAATATTATATCTTTGGTCCAAAAATATTTTTCCTGGATAAAATACATGCAATTTATATAATATTTTATTTATTTTTTCCCATAAATACTTTTTTATAATATATAAATTGTCCCTAAAGTATTTGATCATTCAATTCTTTCCTATTAAAGTCAGATGGTATTTAGGTTAATACAGTATATGGTTAAGTATATTAAGGTCTGTAGTTCTTTGTTTATACAACCTAAAAATATTCTTCAAGGGAGGACAGACATAAACACTTTATTCAAATAGAAGACATTTCTCATCACTGGAGAGCAAAGTAGTATGTGTCAAAGAGAAACCCTGTATAACATTCTTGTTTAGGGAATATTGCCAGGATACTCAGACCATCATTTCATTTTCATTCATTGTAACTTTATTGCTTTATGAAAATTCAGTTAATAGCCTGAATTGCTAGGTGCAATCAGCTTACTCTGTATCATTAGTGATTTCTTGTCTTATATTTAAAATCAGTATTGAAATTTATTTCAACATTTGGATTTATATTAAAAAGAAATAAGAATCTTTTTCTAATAACAGTACTTTCAAAATAAGCTTATGTTTCATTCATTAATTAGGGTTATTTACTTTTCTTTCTGACCATACCTTTCAAAAGTTGAATTTAAAATGACAGAAACAAATATATACTCTGGTAAATATAATAATAAGACGTAAGTGTAAAGGGAGTACTAAGGAAAGAGTGACAGTTACCATTTAAAAGCAAAGACCTAAAACAAAACAAAAGCAGAAATTTCTTAAAATTGTTCTCCAACGAAGTCATTTTTAAAAACTTCTTTCCAACACCAACCAGTAAAACATAATATTAGAAATTCATTCAGCATAAACTAAAAGTTCCTAAGAATCTGCTTGCACTTTTATCAGTTCAAACACAGAATGAAGTGGCAAAATATGCCAGCACACCTGGTCATTGCCCCCCGTGGCTTAGACACTTTACAAAAGGTTGGCATTGATGTGTTGAAGTAAGTAGCAGGTGGTCTCAAAGTCTTAGTCTCCTTTGGTGATGGATGTCAGTCAGTTCTTAATTTTTCCAAAGAAAATGCCCTAAACAAATTAGGAAGCAAAACTACAAAACTTTTTGACCATGTTCGTGCAAAAGAAAGGCAAAAGAACATTTTCATTCATCCTAAGAAGATGTATCAGCCCATCAAATCGTACATTGCATTAGCTATTATGCATAATCTAGAGATGATTTAAAGTGTACAGGAGGATGTGTATAGGTTATATGCAAATATGCCATTCTATATAAGAAACAGGCATCTGCAGTTTTTGGTATCTGTAGGGTTCCTGGAACTAATTCACCACATATACGGAGAGATGAATGTATAGTATCCAATATGACATGTCAGTTTAACAAAACATCTGAAGGAGGTGATTGAATATGTGGCTATTCTGCTAAGATCTTAAAAACATGTAATTATGTCAAGAGAAAGAGGCATATGATGAGATGAAGGTGCAGAGAAGCAAGGAAATATAATAAATCTAATATGATTATCTAAAACACAATTGTGAGTTTATTTATTGATACATGGTATGGACTGAATTCAAATTAAAGCAAATTTTTAAATGGATTATGATTACAGAATATTGATTTTTTTATGCTTTTGCTTTATCTTAATAAATTAATTCACAGTTCACACATTGTCACAAATATTTTACTATATGAAATAAATACAATATTTCAGATCAAATAAAGACTGAGGGGATTTATGCAGTAATGGGAAGAATACTGAGCTAAAAAATTAAATAAGAAATCTTTGTAAAAGAGAATATTAGTATTAATGTGTTCCAAATAATTTAATATGTAATTGTTTGGATAACCAAAGGTACTACTTGGAATACTCTTTCACCATAAAACTTTTGCGACCTTCAGGATGCATTTTTCTTTATCGTAAGTATGATGCCAATTGTAACATAAATGTTAGTTTTCTTGATAGGAGAGCAAGATGAATGTGAGCAATGCAGAAAATAGTTCTGATGAGAAGGGCAACTACTGATAACATGTCAATCTGATTTTATACTCTCTAATATATCTACCAATCTAACACAAAATCTAATTCAGGGTTTGATTATCATATTTAGGCTCTAAAGTTTGATATTGAGAACTTGAAATATCTTTCAATTTCTACCTAAATTTAATTATAATCCAATAGCTGTCCATTCCTTAAAAGTAATACAGAAATTTTTGCAAAGTCTCTAGGGTTGAGAGTTTATGCCGAGTCCTGATTTTGTTGTCTATGTGAAAGAATAATGCAAAGTCCATTGCACTGTGAAAAGAATTTATGAAAAATACACTAAGAATTGTGATTTTAATACTATATATGTGTTTATATGTATTGTTTTGTGAGGTATGTACATATATATACATATGCATATACAGTTTGTTCTGAAACAAACTGGCTATTTTTATTCTTGGATTATAGTCTGTTAGTTTGGCATTGTCTAAGTGGTCATGTGAATGTTTAATGATAATAAACAATTATACAAATAGGTAGAAAAATGCCATAAATTCTGCAAAGATCTCTAAATGGAAAGGGAATCATCTCAAAGGGAAATAAGATTTCTTTTACTCATTTCCCTGCATTTCAAGCAATTAAGAAAATGGAAAACCACTAAGCTTTTCAAAACCTTTCAAGAGCACAAAGTGGTTTTCAAGACAAGGTAATTTCTAAGTATTTTAAATTGAAGTAAAAAAATAAAAAAAACTTAGGAGACAAAAAGATGAAAGGAATGTTATCAAACTCAGAGTCAGTAATAAGGAACAAACAACCTGTTAGAGGCCCAATTTCTTTTAAATTGCCCTTAAAATACTTGGGCACAAAAAATATAAAAGTTTCCCATTACTTATTCTTCTGTTGTTTTAGACCTCATTTCTTATAGTCTACGACAGTTATGCTCACAGGAAGAAATTCTTGAGTATTTTATGTTTTTTAAATTGAGAAGACTATGACAGATCCCAAAAAGTTGTCAAAGTAAGAGTGGAAATGGTGAGTCCTCGAATTTGAAATATAATGTTTATAGAAGGAGTGAACAAAAAATGAATGAAATTCATTAGTGAATATGGGCTCCCTAAATGCAATTTAGATCTAGTTATATTTTTTCTTTAAATATTTTATTTACAAATAAATGAGAATTGAAATATCCATCTAGTTGAAATCATAAAATATGATGTATGTCATCTCTCTACCTTCTAACAGCCAGACATCACTAATTATTGATCATGATACTCTGAGGTTGACAGCAACCACAGAATCCATTCCCATAAGATACTTAAAAACAAACAAAAAACTACTATAAGTTGACTGAATTTGGAAAGAAAAGAAAAATATCTTGTTTTTACAGTTAAGGAAATAGACATGAATAAATATTGCATGTTCATGGTCACATCACAAATTGGCCACAAAGCTAGGTCTAGGATGAAAGTAACTTTAATGTTATATAAATGTTTAGGACGAGCCCCAAATCTTTTATGATACATAAAAATCTCTATGATTAGGCATTTGGCACCTTAATTGGGGACAATCAACATATGTCAAACAAAAGACAGAAGAAAATATTGTGATATATCAAAATCTTGGTAGCAGAAGTAAGTTGTTTCTCTTTTCTCTCTTAATCCACTTTTCATACTCTCTCATTCTGTGTATGTCTCTGAGAGAGAGAGAGAGAGAGAGAGAGAGAGAGAGAGAGAGAGAGAGAGAGAGAGAGAGAGAGACTAAATAAATATACTGTAATTCAAGTAATTCTCTATATCATGTTATGGAAAACATTTCAAACTTCAAACAAAATTTTAAGTTACTCTAAGACATCTTACTGAAGCAGGAATTTAACACACTTTGGTACATCTTTGGTCAGCTATATAAAAAAAAATGACTAGCAACATCATATACATCTGTCGTATTTTGTGCTATTAACTGTCTTTGGAATTTATATTGTGTAGTACTTTACCTGACATTGGTGGAGTAGAAGAAGTGATGGAAGTCAGGAAAAAGACCTCTATCTAGACCTGCCTATTATTTGCCTTGATTTAAGACTTTGGTATATCTGGAACTTTGTTTCTCTTTCTATAAAATGAGGTTTGTTCTGTAGATCTTGAAAGATATTTCTAAGCTTATGTTTCACCAATTAAATTTACAGTATGTCTAAAATATAATCATATTTATTATAATCACTATAGAAAGCATTATTTAAGTGGAGTAAATAATTTTTAAAAGTATACATTTCATCTAGACTGTTTATAATATATAACTTCTAAATTAATTATGTTCTAAATATTTTATTCCATTAAATTATAAAACATTTTAATAAATCTATTAAAGTAAGAGCTTAAAAACACAAAGAAAAGTTTTATCAAAAAGTTTTATTAATGTCAGTAGGGAATCGAGTGTTAAATGTGGTTAAAGCATTTTTCCATCCCTGACATGACACAGTCCAACTTATTCATTGTGAAGGAAAGTGTACATGAGACATATTCACTACAGTGGAACAGGAAAGTATGCCTAAGCACAGTGGAGTGGAAAATAAAGGGCAGAGGAGTGCAGAGACCACACAAATTGACAAAGTCTTTGGTAGATTAGTAAATAAAGGCATTAAAAAAAAAAGTAAAACATAAATTGTAACTTCTTATTTAAAAAAATAATCAGTATGAAAAAATTTCATCATGCTAGTATTCTAATATCATAAAGAGTTTTTGTAAAGTTGTATTTATAAGCAACATTGGCTGTACCTTCAAAATACACACTAATTGAAAAAATATCTTTTGGCGTCCACTTAGTGCAAATATATTGACCAAAAGAACTGGGGATAATGGCTGGGAAAAACATATGGTGACAAAAGGAGACTTGATTTAAAAATATATATGTATACCAATTTCTGATTCTATTTTATTCTCATATTATTCTTCATTTTCTCACTGCGAGTCAATTTTTTTTATTAATTTTGTTGATAATATGAAAAAAATGTAATTAAATTCTAAGTTTCAAGATTAAAGAACTAGGATTCTTCTGAATTTCCATCAAGACAATTTACCTCTATGTTTTCTCTCAAGAATTTATGGTATTAGCTATACATTTATGTCTCTGGTCCAATGTGAGTTAATTTTTGTATTTGGTGTTTAATGAGGGTCTAATTTTATTCTTTCTCATGTAGATATATCCAATTTTCCCAGCACCATTTGTTGAATAAACTAAATACATAATTTAAGTTCTCTTCTCTGAATTATGTATTTCCTCTATGGTGAGTTGTTCTGACATTTTTATTCTTTTCCTTTTAGTATTGATTTTTCTAATTTATCTTGAGATGTTTTTACTTTTCCTTATTTTATTAAATTTATTTGGGTGACATTGGTTAATAAAATCATATAGGTTTCAAGTATGCAATCAATAATACGTCACATGTATATTGTGTTGTGTGTTCACTATTGAAAGTTAAATTTCCTTCTGTCATCATATTTTTTGACCCCTTTAACCCTTATCTACTTTCTCCCCTTCCCCCTTTCCATCTGGTAACCACTAAATCGTTATCTATGTCTATGAGTTTGTGTTTGTCTTGGTTTGTTGCTTTGTTTTATATCACACATATGAGTAAAATCATATGGTTCTCAAATTTGTCTGTCTGACTTATTTCACTTAGCACAATGTGGTACATATATACAATGGAATATTACTCAGCCATAAGAAAAGATGAAGTATGGCCATTTGTGACAACACTGTATATCCTGAGATTTTTGATTATTTATGGTTTTGAATCAAAAATAGAGTTAAAGTAACTTTTTTTTCCTCTTTAATACATAAAGATACTGAAATGTTTACATCTTTTGAGGGATAGATATATCTATTGGTAGTTTTCTCTTTTGTGTGCTTAAGTAAACTTATTAAAAAGTTATGCCAACTCCACTCTCAACAACCATTAGCAATACCAATACAAGAATTATCTCTTTTGCAATAGTTCTTATTCAGGATGCCTCAGACCCACCTAACCAACCAAGTGCAGTCTTCTTTCAGGGCTAGTTCTCCAGCTTCAAATTGGTCATAAACATTTCAGCTATGAGTGCGCTATGGTCAAGTAGGGGAGGTGTGCATACCCGAGCCACAGTTTTGCTGACAGTGTTTTAATCTACCATCTAAATTTTAGTCCCTTTCCTCAATTCTGCATATGACATCTGAGGATTTCCAGGGTTTCTACAATGCTTCCTAATACTATACATCTTTCTTTCCTGTAATGTGAGAATTCCTTCTCTTTTAATGTTTCTGTGATTATGCTGATGTATGTTACTTCTCCCTCAATGCTTTTCTGTGTGTATTTTTTTATGAAATACATTTAATGTGATTTTAATAGATTTAGAGGAAGAATAATCATCTAAATGAATCTAATCAATAGTCACTTACTGACATGTTTTTGTATCTTCATTTCTATGTGAAAGCTATTTTGAAAAAAATGAAATAAATTAATTATCATTTAAAAAATAATGTTATTTTTTAAATAGCTCTAGAAACACAAATTTGTTACGTGGTGATCTAGATTCAAATTCTTCTTGTGGCTTGATAATGTTCTTAAAGAATGTAATTGACTTATTTTCTCCCTACAGCAGGCAGAAATGATGTTTTGTAGATAATTCTTTATATTAATCATTCACATAGATGAATCATCCCTATTTATTTTAATGATGTTCATTATCTGGTGGTTAGCTTATAATGGGGAAAGTTGAATTAGGGTGAAAAGCTTAAAAATAAATTGGCAATTTCTATGATTTATTTACAAATACAACTCTAATATGCATTATAATTTCTTTAAAATTTTAGAGTTATGAAAACTAAGAAACACACTTACTAAATGAGATCAATAAGGGAATGACTAAAAGGAAATAAGAATAGAAGATAATATCAAACATGTTAAATTCAAAGAATGAGGGGATATATATTAGACACTAAGTGTAGTCAGGAAATGAGAGTGGAGGGTAGTTCAGGAATGTTCATGTTACCTGATTTTCTTCATAAAAAATAGATAAAAAATATTTTGGACTAGAACACTCTACTCTAAAATGCATGTCATGAATTATTTTTAAAAGGATAACAGATCCATGAAAAATATTTAGAAATAAAATATACATAAAATTAAATTTTAGTAAATAATAATGCATATATATCTATACAAATAAAACCTATTACATACTGAGTCCAGTACAAAGTACTGTTTGAAAAATGAGGCATATCTGGGTTATTGTTCTAGTGCTCTACCACATATTAGCTGAAGCACCTCAGGCAAGAAAATTATCCATATTAAGACTCAATTTCCTAATGTGTAAATGAGAAACATAATTATCACTATCTTAAAGAACATATATAATTAAATTTGACAATACAGGTGAAGCATTTAGCATAATCTCTGGCATATTCCTCGATGAGTGTTATCTATACTTTTTAGTCTTAATAATACTACTTATGGGCTGCCATTTTACTATAAATTGTTACTATTATACTGTTTTACAAATTAATAACCTGAGATGTAGGTTAAGTATACTCAACACAACATGTGGTATACTGATGCCCCTCCACCTACAATAAGGTTACATCCCAATAAACCCATTATAAATTAAAAATAATTTTAGTTGAAAATGTGCTTAATATTACTCTGGCAGAGTATCTGTTATTTACCCTCATGATTGCATGGCTGACTAGGGGCTGACTGGCGACTGACTGAGAGCTGCAGCTCACTTCCGCTGCACAGCATCACTTGAGAACACTGTACCACAAAGCATCACATCTCATATCAACAGGCCAGAAACAGATGAAAATTCAAAATTTGAAGAATAGTCTCTGCTGAATGCATATCAATTTGTACCATTATAAAGGCAAAAAATTGTTAAGTCATGGACCATCTGTATATCACAGAAAATCATTAACCAAGTAGTATTTGATTCCAAAGTTCAGTCAATGAGCTATGGAGATACTTTGTCTATCATAGATAGAACATTCCATCTATATTATCTTAGAACACTAGTTAAGATAATATGAAGGAAGTATTCAAAAAATAGTTAAACTATTACTGTCTTAGAAGCATTAATCTGAGTTCAGTGGGATAAGCAAACATAAAAGACAAAGCATTCGCCCTCAGACAAATTATTTTAGAAAAAACAGCAATATCATAACAGAGTATACTATAAGCAGTTTCTTATTTCTAGTGGGCTAGATTACTTGTATTAATCTTCCCGCTGCATATGCTACACGATGATAAATAAAGTATATTTCTGTTTGTTTGTTTGCTTGCTTTGAAATCATAGAAGCATCAGAAAGTTGTCAAGTCCTAATATTTAGTTAAATAAGAATTCCGACACTCGGATAAGCATGAGAACCACTCTTGCCCTAAAGGTATTTCTCTTCTTCATGCAAAACTTGTTTTGTTGGACTTCCAGAAAAATATCAAAGTTCAGATTACATCCAAGGAGATGAATAAAAGATAAGACCTTTTCCCTCAATTGTACAAGATTGAATGACAGCAACTTCAGGGTATAAGTAGTCCATGCAAAATCATAGCCCAGTTCAATCCCAGGTAATACAAAAAGTTTGAAATCTTAAAAATGGCTTAATGTGATTATTTGGAAAAGGTGCCAGATGCCTCACAAAAGCAAATAAAAATCTCTTCGAATGAAAATAAGTTTATTATATTCCTCAAAGTATCCACATAAATATATTATTATTCAAATATGTTCAGCAAATGGCCAAAAACAAGCACAAGAAGAAACTAGACATGAAAACCAAGAGCCAGCCAAAGCAAACACCAGAGACGCTGAATTTCTAATAATTCTAGAAATAGAATATAATTTCACATTCTAATTTATTACATCTCAGAAGTTTACAACTTACAGGTAGATTAAACTAACATTTTTAATAAAAACAGATTTTGGTGCTATATGCATTATCAACGTCAGAGATATCCTTTTCATCTTTAAGAACATCAGTTAGCTAAAAACTGATCTTATCAAGATGTGTGTAATTGTCTATTAAATTAGATACTTTGATTAATCTAAATAGAATTCAGAGGTGAAGGGGCATCACATTCTCATTGAGCGCCAGGGAATGATTTCATTATTGAGTATATATAACATCACTGGCACCACAAACTGTTCTGGAAAACCTGAAAAAGAATACCCTTCAGTGACCCTGAACCAACGAGTATAAATCACAGAAAACCTAAAAACTAATTCAAGTGCTTGGTAAGCACTATTATGTAGGAGACTTATAAAATACTGATGATTTTTAGTATTTATTCAAATGGATCTATTCTGTTTTCCAGGTGCTAAATTTAACATTTAAATACAAGATTTTAAGTAAATTCCAGAAAGCAGAACTCAGATGGCTGGTATCAAAAGTCTTAAAGAATTTAAAATATATGCTAAAACAAATTTAAATACTTTAAATTAGAAAAGGGTCGATGATTTTTATGTCGAGGCTTAACATATCTGAGACATATATTTCCCCAATATGCTGAATTCAAGAAAAAGATCTTAAACAAACATAAAATTAAACATATAAGGAAAACAAAATAATTCAACTACTAGTTTATCATCTTAAAGAATATGAGAGAAATAATTCTTTTAAAATCTACTTTGAAGTCAGAAGTGAAACCTGTTGACATCAGCTAGTTAGTTATCTTGTGTATAACAAGCAGATCAGCACTTGAGAAAAAACAAAGTGGTGCAATTAATAGTTTATTGTTATCAAACATGCCTAAAATGAAAATTCTTTATTATGGTAATTTTTAAAAAGGAAAGTGTCATTAGCCATTATAGGACCCCTACAGAAAAAATTAATCATATCTTTCATTTAATAGATTATTCCTGAAGGGTTTCCTAACCACAGTTTAGCTAATCACTATAAAAACGAAAGGAAAAAGAGTAACTCCTACCAAGATATTATTCTTTTATTGTCACTTTCTAATAAGTCAATTATACTCCTATTATACACCTTAAAGAGAATACAGAACTCCTAATTCAGGAAGAATGAAAAAAAGTATAATTAGGTAATATAATTACGCATTTATTTGTTCCTTCTGGTTTGATGAAATGCTGTATAGTCTATGCACTTAGGAACATCAGTACTTATATTGAGTAAAATGAACAGCTACTGAGCTCTAATGAGCTTCATTCTGTGTTTTAAAATTCCTTACAATGATTTTGAGATCGTTAACTCCATAAGCACAAATGCATTCTGCTTTGTTAAAGGAAGGCAATAAAAAAAAGAGAAAAGAGTAGCTAACCTTAAAACTGCCTTAATTTTAAAAGAAAATGTGTATATATATTTTTCCATCAGAGCAAGGAATAAAACCATGATATATTATCCCTTAAAAAAAAAAAAAAAAGGAATGGATGTATGACACAGAATTTTACCTAGGTAAGTTAAAGAAAATTCCCTTTGAGGCTTTTTAGCTTGAACTTTATTTGGACCACAGTTTAAGTTACGTATCCTAGATCAGGGTGATCATTATCTCTAAAGATTGGACAGTAGTTCTCTAACCATTTTTATACATCAGTTTATACACAATTTTTATTCATAAAAAATACTGTTTGAAGAAACTTGCACTTACTGGTAGATCAGATATCACTTTGCTAAACAGCAAAAGTGCTCTCCTCTCCTTTCTTAGCAATGTATTAACTTTTGTGTGTAGCCTTGAAAGTTTTACTCAGTTATTTAAATTTTCATATCACACCTAAAGCAAAGCAAATAAAATATCTGCATGATGTATGTAATAATTACATTCCTTAAGGCTCGCCAAACTGTAGATATTTCAAAAGAAAAGAAATGAAGTCCCTTCAACGTTACATCAAGATGATATGCTAACTGCTCCCACAGATAGTCACACATAAACTTGAATTCCTGCATAAAATATGACTCATTAAAGCTATTAACTATATAGGCCTCAATTAAGTGACATTCTGTTTTACTGAATAACATTACAAAACTAAAATTGTAAATTATTTTAGTATCAACTATTTTTATTTTTTATTTTTATTTTTAATAAAATTATTGTGATGACATTAGTTAATAAAATCAAATAAGTTTCAAGTGTATAATTCAACAATGCCATACATATGTTGCTTTGAGTGTTCACCACCCAGAGTCAGATTTCCTTCTGTCACCAAACATTTGACCCCTTTTACTGCTATTCACCTCTCTCCTTCCGCTCTTCCTTCTGGTAACTACTAATCTAATGTCTGTGTCCAGGAGTCTCCGTCTGTCTGTTATATTTATTGCTTTCAATTTTGTATCCCGCAAGTGAGTAAAATCATATGGTTTTCAACTTTTTCTGACTTATTTCGTTTAGCATAATTATGTCAAGATTCATACACGTTGCTGCAAGTGACAGTAGTATTAACTATTTTTAAATTAGAATATGATTTTCTACAACTGAAATTGGCAAGTATGAAATTTCCAAATATTTTAACGATGAAACAAATATAAAATTATGATATTGATGATACAAAAGGAAAACTTATCTTCAAATTTAAAAGTTTTGTCCATCAAAACTTTAGTTAGAATTTTATTTTATAAAAAATTTCCTGATTTTGTTTGCAAATATATTGCATGCACACTGTCATGTTATTAAAAAAAAAAACAGTAATCAATATTATAATCAAGTTAAATAATTATATTAAAATATTTTAGTTGCTTAAATTAAAAATATGTTAGTGTTTCAATAGCGTTATTTTCAATTTAGATGAGTACAATTTACAAAATTATTCTCCCTCCTTTTCCCCACCAAATTAATTCCCCTGCCAATGACAAAAGGGGAATAATATTTTTAAATGTTTCAATATTGACAGCCAGAAGAGAGTATTATCATTACCTAACAAGTTTCAAGAGATCTCCGTATACGATATATTTTCCTTAGGACAGAGAGAACTGAATCACATGTTTTAGTCCTGAAAAAAAATTTATGGAATTAAAATATATTAGAATATTTCTATATACTTTAATTTGAAGATGTGATGGTTGGAAATCGTGAGAGATATATATAGTCTTCAACAACATTTTTCAAACAATTCAAAGCCAGATGAGAAGTCTGGAGACTATTGAAATAAGCCTGCATCAAACAAAAGCAATTAGGCAACATGGCTTGTTCCTCATGTAGATTCTTCCTGAAGCAACAGGTTCTTTTTTATGTTGTGTGGAATCACATCAGGAGGACAGTGGAATACACTGTAAATGGAACCTAGAGTAAAGGCTGAACTATAGAAAGCACAGAGACAAGATGTCCCTTTCTTTTAGTCTTCACTGTAATTCTAAATATGCACAGCTAAATTAAGATATTTTGTGCAGAGAATGACTAGTACTTTTTGAAGCTCTTTGTTTCTACAGCCATATTGAAAGTAGCATTACTACATTTATTTTAACAATTTTGAAAAATAAATAAATTGGTAAATCTAATTCATATATATACGTCACTAGAATGCTAAGATGATTTCTATATGCATTCTTTTGAAACCTAGTGCATGAAACTCCTTTTATACAGAGAAAGTTAACCTAATGCTATCATTTTGAATATTGATCTACTTAACTGCTTATTATTCCTTTGATTACTATTTAGTCCCATTTAGATAAGTTACAGAAAAATACTAAGATAAATGAAGCATAACAGTTTTCCTTTCTTTTTCAGCTATTCAGACAAGCAAATGGAAAACTGACATTGTGATTTCGTAAATATAAATGAAAATGTTCTTTTTTCAGAAGGTACTATGGAAAATGTGGCACAAATGCAGAGATCAAGGTTTACATTTTTCCATATGCATACATAATTCACTAAGTACCTTTTTTATATATATAAAAGAAGCCTTCCTATCTTTACTGCACTGCAGTATCAACTTGGTTGTATTTCAAGTGAGTTTGTATGTGTTTATGGGTTTATTATTGGACTCTGTTCTGTTTCAATAATGTTTTTGTTGTGTCAATATCACAGTTTTAATTACTGAAATGGTATAATTAACATTTAATTAATAAGGTTCAAATCAAATGGTCACCCTGAGAAAAATTTAACCCTTTACTTCTTTTTGGAGACTTAGAATTACATAATTATTTAGTGTAGAAGATATGTGACTATCATATATTCACTTTTCTTTGAGTGAATTTTGGGTTTTTTTTTTAAGCAAAAAAAAAAAAAACAAAAACAAAAACAAAAACCATGAAATAGTTGTAATTGGCATTGTCTTAAACCTAAGAAAATAGTGTAGTCATCTACCCATTTATATATATTTTTAAATTCTCTCAATACTGTTTTGTGGTTTGAGATAGATATCTTGCAAAATCATTTGTTAGTTTTATTCATAGGTATTTAAATCTATTGATGATATTATAAATAATATCATTTGTTAAACGTAAGTTTTTAGTTATTTATTTCTGATTAAAAGACTACAAGGATCAATAGTGATCTTGTAACTAGTATCCTTGTTAATTTACTATTTACAATGATGACAATCTGATTTTCAGACTTATCATATTACAACATTAAAATATCTAGTTTTCAACAAAATAAAAAAAAAATTCAAAGAATCAGGACAGTATGGCCCCTTAAAGAAATAGAACAAATTTTACAGAAGCTATCCCTGATTAATCTTAGACATTGGACTTACTAGCAAAAGATTTTAAATTAATTGTCTCAAAAATTCTCAAATAGCTGAAGAAAACCATGAAAAAATGACTAAAGGAAACTAGAAAAATGATGCACGTACAAAATGAGAATATCAATAAGCAGATAAAAATTACAAAAAGGAACCATAAAGAAATTCTGGAGCTGAAAAGTACAATAATTAAAATGAAAATTTCACTAATGGGTTCAATGAATTTGAATAGACATAAAAAAGAATCAGTAAACTTGAATACAGCTCAATTAGAATTATCTAGTCTAAGGAACAGAAAGAGAAAAAAATAAAGAAAAGTAGACAGAGAACAGAGCCTAAGAAATCCATGGGACATGATCAAGAGGACAAACAATACAAAATGGGAATCCCAGGAGAGAAAGAAAAAAAAAAACAGGAAGAATATTTGTAGAAATAATGGCTAGAAAGTCCCAAATTAGATAACATACATAAATTTACACATCCAAGAAGCCCAAAAAACACCAACTGAAAACTCAGAGATACCACACCGAAACAATGTATAATCAAATTGCTGAAAGTTAAAAGACAAAGAGAGAGACTTGAATGCAGAGGAAAAAGAAATACTTCAACAAAGATTTCTGTGTGGCAGAATTGTCCTTCAAAACGAGAGATAAATCAAGACATTATCAGATAAACAAAATCAGAGGGAGTTTGTTCCCATTAGACTGCTTACAAGAAATATTAAAGAGTCATTTGTGTTAAAATGAAAACACACTAGACATAAACTCAAAGCTGTATAAAAAAGTTAATAAGCAAAGATAAAAACAAGTATTGTTATATTTTGATATGTGCCTCTACTTTTTATTTCCTAAATGATTTTAAAAAGTCATTAAAAAATTTAAAATCTATGTTACTGTGCACATGACATATAAAGATGTAATTTGTGACAAGATTGGCATAAAAGGATGGACAGAGCTATATAAGAACAGAATTTCTGTATGCTATTGAAGCTAAATTGACATCAATTAAGCTACATTGTTATAAAACACTGGTATTGGTCATTTATTCTCTCTCTCTCCATTATTCAATGTATCAGTCTTTCTAAAAACTTTTAACCTGCTAATTTTTCTCTATTTTTCATTCATTTTCTATTTCACCAGTTTCTTATGTGTTTTTATTTTCATTACTTCCTCTGTTCTTTGTAAGTTTACTATATGCTTCTTTTCTAATTAGATAATTGATGAACTATGGCTTTAATTTCCAATATATACATTTGAGAATGTAAATTGCACTATAAGCATATCTTACGATGAATTTTACAAATTTTATGGTATATTTTATTAATATACTTTCAGTTAAAATATTTTCTAATTTATATTATAATGTTTTATATTATGGGTTTATCCTTTAATACAGTATTTAATTTCCAATATTTTAGGACTTTGAATATTCCTAACTATATTCCACTGTGCTTTGAGTATATATTCATAATTTTTATTGAAAATTTGTTATGACTCACTGAGATGTCCCCTGCACATTTTTTAAAAAAGAGTAATTTTTCAATGTCAAAATTATTTTTTATATTTGTCAATAAGAGTATAACAGTTAATCTTGTTGTATACATCTATATCCATATTAATTTTATATTATTCTGCTCATATGACTAAAAATGATCCTACAATTATTTAGTTCCTCCTCCTCTTCCTACTGCTATTCTTATTTTCTTATTCTTCTCATTCTTTTGTATATCTTATAAATTTTAAAGTTATGCACAAAATTTTAATAATAAGATTCCTTTATAAATGATGATGAGTTTTGCTTAGAGTATACTTTGTTCAGAAATTTGTATAGATATATCAGGCTTCTTTGGGCCTTTAAAAAATAATCTTTTATTATTGAAACAGTTTTCAATTTACAGAAAAGTTGCAGAATTAGTACATAGAGTTCCCATAAACCCTACACTAAAGTCTCCTATTAGTAATATCTTTCATTAGTATGGTAGTTTTGTTACCATTAATGAACCAATATTAATACATTATTATTCACTAATTTCCATAGTTCATTTAGATTTTCTTAGTTTTATCTAATGTCTTTTTTCTTCTTTCATGATCCCATCCAGGGATCAAATTACATTTAGTCATTATATCCCCTTAGTATCCTCTTGGCTGTGGCAGTTTCCTCTGGCTTTCATTGTTTTTGATAACCCAGACAGTTTGCGTATACTGTGCAGTTTTGTTTCTCCATTTGAATTTGAATGATGTTTCCTCATGATAAGAATGAGGTTATGTTTTTTGGTAGGTAAACCAGTGAGGTAAAATGCCTCTTTCATCACACTATATCAAGGATATTAAAAAGCAAATAAAATTATCTACTTTATTTTGATTAATTTCTTTAATTTGATTAATTTCTATATTTTCTACTCTTTTATTTTCACTGTTTTATATCTTTATGGTTAAGGCATGTCTCTTGTAGACAGCATATTTTTAAAAATCTATTAAGATAGTCTTACTTATTTACATGGAGGTTATGCTCACTTACTTTAAATTCTAGTGAAGTTTGACCTACCATAAAACTACTTATTTTTCTAAGATGAATATGTTCCTTTTCTTCTTTCATTTCATTTCATCTTTATATGAGTATATATTAGACTAAAGAAAAGTTTTGCAATATTAATCTTAGGTTCTATATTGATAATATAGAATAAGAAGAGCAAAATAAGCCCAAAACCAAAAAAAAAAAAAAAAAAAAGAAGAAAATAAAGAAAGCAGCAGAAATAAATGGAATTTAAGAGAATAAAAATTTAGGAAAGTCAATGAAACAAAAATCTGTGGGTCTTTTTGACAGAACAATTAAATTGATAAACTTGTAACAAGACTGATAAAGACACAAATGACCAATATTGGGTCTAAGATAGGAAATATTAGGCTCTATAGACATCAAAGGTATCATAAGGAAACCTACACACTGACATTTGACAAGTTACAACAACTTCTTTGAAACATATAAAACTATCAAATGTCTAATACAAATTATGTAATGTGATTATTCTATAACTAAGAAATCTGAATTCGTTATATAAAATTTTCTCCAAATAAATTATCAGGCCCACATAATTTCACTGAAAAATTCTACCAAATATTTAAAGAAGAATCAGCACCAATTCTACATAATCTAGAAAATAAGAAGAAAATACTTCCAATATATTTGAAGAATCAATATTTTCCTGATTCCAAATCAGACAAAAATAGTACAAAAAGAAAAAAAACAGGCTGATATCCATAATAAATATAGGCACAAAAATTCTTAGCACAATATTATCAAATAAAATTAAGCAATATATATAAAAAGAATTACACACAATGACTAAATAGGGCTTATTCTAGAAATGTAAGACTGGTGCAATATTTGAAAATCAGTGTAATCCAATGTATTAACTGTCAAAGATGTCTACTGGACATCATAGTAAAACTTCAACATAGTGCTGGAAGTTTTAATTCATAACTCATTAGTAAGTTTATTTGGGTCACAGGATATATAATACAGGATAAAAATTTAATTTGAAACACCAGCAATGACCACAAACACACCAAAATTATATATATATATATATATAATGTCATTTGCAGTTGCTTAAGAAAACGAAATGCTTTAATGTAATTATAACAAAACATGTATAGGACTTGCATACTGAAAATTCACAGCACTTATGAATGAGTCCAAAGATCTAAATAAATGAAGAAACACACTCTTTTCAAAGATGGGAAAACTTAATAATGTCAATTTTCTCTAAATTAATATAAAGGTTTAAAACAATTGCTCTCAAAATCTCAAAATTTTTTTATAGACATAGAGACAGACAATATTATTCTAAAATTACATGAAATAGAAAACAGAACTAGAATAACTCCTACGAGTCTATGTATATTCAAAACATTATATGACCACAAATAATCAAGTTTTATGGTATTGGTGGAAGCACAGACATACAGATCAATACAGTTGAACAAAGAACCTAGAAATACACTGAAACAACTATGCCAAACTATGTAAAAACAATTCAATAGAAGAAAGATAACCTTAAAAACAAAAATGGTGCTGGAGGAATCAGACCTCCACAGTTAAAAGAAGTGTGCCTTGACCTAGGTCTCTTAACTTACAAAATTACTCAGAGTTAATCATCAACTAAAATGTAAAACATAAAACTATAAAATTTTCAGGAGAAAATATTTGAAATCTAAGGCTAGGCAAAAGTTTTTAAACTTTGCACCAACGCACAATACATAAAAGGAAAAACTGATAAATTAGATTTCAAAATTAAAAACTTTTGTTCTGTGAAAGGTCCTGTTAAGAAAATGAGGATAAGGAGAGATACAAAGTAGCAGTACACAGTTCAAACTACATATTTGACAAAGACTAGTATCTAGACTGAGTCACTAATATATACAAAACTTGTTAATAAAAGAACAAAAAATTTCAGTTAGAAAATGGGCAAAATATATAACGAGACTTTCACAGAAAAGGACTTATAGATGACACATATGCACATGAAAAGATCTTCAACATCATAGCAACTAAAGAAATGCAAGTTAACATCACAATGAAATATCAGTATACACCTATGTGAGTAGCTAAAAATATTAAAATTTGAAAAAAAATAATAGTGACAGCATCAAGTGCTGGCAAAGGTATGGGAAAAAACATAACTCCATACCACTGGCAGGAAGGTAAATGGGAGATCTACTCTGGAAAATTTGTTTCTTAAATCTAAACATGCAATGGCTATACAACCAGCAATTACACTCTTGGGCATTTATCCCAGAGAAATGAAGTATAAATTAGTACTAAAACCTGTATCAAAATGTTTTTAGCAGATTTAAACTAGAAAAACACAGATGTCTTTCAGTGGATGAATGAACTGTTAAACAAACTGGCATATTCATACCATAATATACTTTTCAGCAATAAAAAGAAATAGATCGTTGATACACACAAAAAATTGGATTTGTCCCCAGAAAATTATACCATGTAAAAAAAATTTTTAATTCTAAAAGGTTAGATAGTATATGATTCTATTTTTTAACACTGTTAAAGTGACAAAATTATAGAGATGGAGAACAAATGGATGGTTGCCTGATGTGGCTTAAAAGAGCAAGACAAGGGATCCTTAGAATGATAAAAACATTTTATATTTCAACTATATTAATGCTACTATTGTGGTTGTGCTGGTACACTATAGTTTTGCAAGATGTTTTCACCGAAGGAAAGAATGCACGGGTCTCTGTATTATTTCTTACAATTGCACGTAAATCTATAATTCTCAAATTTAAAAAATTTTAATTGAGAGAAAATCAATTGTAGTATTTCACTCATTGATAACACTCTGATTGAACACAGGGTAACTGGATTTTGTTTCCCATCTCATGTGCAACACTTCTACTTTCATTTATTTATCAATAACTGAACTTGAAGATGCCACTACCCACTTCCACACTTAGAACACAGAAAATCTGTTTTGCATTGTTTGTTATGTTCAAATTTTTATTCCATTCTATATGAATATTGTTTTTGAGCCCTGCTATCTTTTATTTATGCTTCTTAAACATCAGTATCCTGTCTACATCTGTTTCTACATCTATATTTACATGTATACTTCTGTTTGTTTACCTATCTAAATTTATTTAGAGAATGTTTATTTACTATGTGATCTTGATGGGAAGTACCTCAATAAGAACATAAATAGAAAATTTGCTGGCCAAACATTCTTGCTAAGTGTGGAATATAAAGAAACATATGTCAAAGCTAATAATATTCAGAATAGAAAATTTATTTAGAATTTAGGGTTTAGAAGCTTAAAATTTAATTGCTTGAAGTAAATGGTGGCTACTTGAGATATTGAAAATTTTCTTACCTGTTTTGAATGTTTCCTCATTGTGATGGAAGTGGATACAGAAATTTCCTCCCCATTATAATAATAGACAAGACAGGAAGGTAGGTTAGCACGATTTCCATAAAATACAGACCAGCAGCATTTGAAAGGTTATAGAAGCCAGCATTTGCCAACCTTTCAATTGAGAACATTCTCATTGACAGTCATCTCTCTTGGTACTATCAAAAAGCCTACCCTTTTGTTTCTGATCAAATACAATCTAGACAAGGTGAAGGCAGGATATACCAGTAGAATGTTATTGGACTTGCTATCCATTTGATAATATTTATTCAATAATTAAAATGTAACCATTTGAAAATATTTATAGGATAGCTACTTGGTATTAGGTATTGTTCTAAATAATGGAGATGTAAGAATAAAGAGTAATATTTTTACTATTATAGTGCTTAAATGTTAAGAAACAGGAAATACTCAAGTAAACAAAGATGCCAAGGAGATAATGAAACAGTGGTAAGAATTTATAAGGACTTAGAAAAGGATAATGTGATAACTAGTGTCTTTGGTTGGAGAGAGATATTTTACATAGTTTCCTAAGGGATGAATTGTCCAAAGAGTTAATAACTTAGCTGAGATTTGAAGAAGAAGAATGGTCTATCAATGAGCACATGTGTGCAGAGATATTTTCAAATCAAAGAAGTAAAAAATTCTGAAAACAAAAATCGTGATAATATTTGAATTCAAAATACATTTCTGAAGGGTAAATACAAAAATACATTCTTAAATTTTTAACTGTTATTAAGAAGGATGAATTCCTCTTCTCGTTATACTAGCTCTTTGGATGCATTTTTAAATGTTAGTTCTTAATTATACTTTAGAAAAGTAGAAATTTTCACACTTTTGACTTGTCATCTCACAATGCATAAATGCATATTAAGCTATGTTTATTTCAGCTAAACTCATGTCCTACATAGTAGAAACATCTGATCTTAACAAAAGATGTGGAAATTTGGAGGTATATATATCTATAAACAAATTGTTTTTATATTGTTTAAAATATGTTAACACCTACTAACATTTCCTCATTAAAACATAAGGTTGTCTAAAAGTAAAGCTCTATTTCATTGGCAATTTTCATGAAACAAAAATATGAGCCAATCCACAAATGAACTAAGTAATGACATGAATACCTTCCATAGGGCTGATGTGTTAAACATTTTTATAGGTTCATAGCTTACTACAGTATTTTCTCCCATACTCTAAAGATATAGCTCACATCTTAGAATCAATTAACATTATTAATGTGTCAGGTAAAAATGCAGGGCCAGGCTGTTTGAAATAGGGGTAATTCAATCAGAAAAAGTGAAGAAGAGAGAAAAGGAAAGAAAATTCAGTTGCCAATGTCAAGTTGAAGAGTATTAAAAATTAAGTGCTGCAAACATCAACAAACACATTCTACCTATAAAAATAAATTAAACATAAAAGTACATAAAATTAAAGTATATAAAATGTCTTGATTACTATCCTTTTCATAGTTATGATTGCTGTTATTTTCCTAGGCATTTATATTTTATACTCAGAAGAAATTTATATTTAAACTCAGAAGAAATACATAAATATATTTTAAATGTTAAAGTATTCAAATAGCAAAGATGAAAATCAAAACCAAATATTGCCATAAACCCTTGATCACGAACACTTAATTCAGTGTCCTCATAAGAGTTAACAATTAATAATACTTTGGATATGTTCCTTATAAGCTTTTCTATTTAAGCTGTGAGGTTAAATTTTGGATTTTGGGGGATGTATAATTCCATGTTTTTTACCTTCCTTTCATACTTTATTTCTGAAGTTTGTTTCCCCCGCCCCCAGATTTATAATAGTACTAGTCTAGATGTCAATTCTAGTACATACAGTCTGTGAAAAAATTTATTGAGAGAATCTATTCTGTGTTCATTTCACTACATTACACATATTAGAAAGTGAAAAAGAAAAACAGTAATGTAGACACACTTGTATAGATAAAATGTTAGATAAATGAAGTATTAGATAACTAACATATTTAAGGAGCCAGGAATACCTGAGTCTTGCCTCTAAATATATTCCCCACTTGCTGACTCTAGACCCTTAAAGAATATAAATATTTACAAGTAACACAAAATTATAACAAAATTTTTGGAAATATGTTGTGACCTCACAGCTAACAGCTGAGATCTCCACGGAGCTAGAGTAGACATGTAAAGCCTCTATTTTCACTCGCTTAATTAAGCTAAGCTCCATAGCAAGACATTTATACTCTTTTCTTCCTCCTACCTGATACCCAAACATGATTTTTTAAAAATTATATTTCATTCTGGCTACATGAAAGAAACTATTAGGAGGTATGATGACCAGGTAAAGAAGCTGGCCTTGAGTAGGTGACTTTGGGCTTAATGGTTAAATCTATGAATGATTCTAAAAGGGTCTTTTGTAAAAGAGGAGAATAATTGCCTAATGGGAAAAACCTGCTCAAATTCTGGGTTAACCACCTTCTAGGTATTTATTACAACGGTTTTGGGAACCTTAAGACAAATACTTAGGTAATCCAGATATTTCTTCTAGAAGCATACACAATGGGCCAAAATATAGCTTTAAATATATTAACTTAAAGGATTACTTTATAATTACTCCAGTTTACTATCTATCTCAAGTTACAGTCAACTAAATTATTTGAAGTATATGTTTATAAAATAAATACAATGCTAAAAATTAAAAAAAAAGACTAAAATTTTGAACAATTGCCAACTCCTATGCAATGCTTAAAGATGCAAATTGAAATACTCTCTGCTTTAGGTAATCAAATCTACAGGTTTTTTTAAACAAATTTCTTCTTACTATACTCAATAATAGTTAGAAGGTTCTTAATCAGGGTTATGGTTTTTCTCAGCAGCTGCATTGTGAACCATCTACAAATGGAAGTTATATGATTTGATATTTCTAAGGGTTATCTTGACCTTAGTAACTTGACATTTTCAGAAGCATAATATAGAAAATGTGAAATTGTATTCTCTAAAAAGTACCTAGATATATAAGTAGATTCATATTTTAATAGTAATTTGAGCAATTTAATAAGAAATGAAATTTGTCTATGAAAGTTTAGAAATCTAATAAGAACTTGCTTGTGAAAGGTGTAGAACTAATGAAGTATCCATGAACAGAAACAAGATATTTATAAGAAAGTTATTCTGTGTTTGTTTCAAAATGTATAAAAGACAAACACATTTGTCACTGAGTATGGCTATGATATTTTCCTCTTGGAGGAAATTTTGGATTGACTAATGAATATACTTATTTAAAAAATCACACATGAACCTTAATAATGCATTCAAGTGAAGTATAACTTTAATTAATATAAACTACTGTAAATTGGCCCAAATATAAATAGACCTTCCCATTTCTGCATTGTTACGGTACTCCTGGCTAGAAACCTGCTTCTTCCTTTGGGACATACTAACTTACCTCTTCACCTCCTGAATCCCACAGGGCTGAGGCCTTCTTTAGTATGGCCATCTCCTTCTAAAATGTACTTTCAATAAATCTTACTTTTTTCTAAATCTCGCCAACCTGTTATTTCTTACTGCGTTGACAAGGAAGAACAGAGAGACAACAACACACACGATGCCGCTGTCCACTATCCACCTCCTCTTTCTCCCCTACTCCACCAGAGAGACGCAAGATTTCACCTCTCCCCACCAGTGACAATAGGATAATGTTTCTCCTCTAAAGGGGAAGGCAATGAATCCATACATAAAACATAAGAATCAAGTACTATTTAAAGAAAAGGGTTTGGCTAAATGCATCACTGGATAAGTCTCTTGAAAATCATTGTGTGATCACAAAGGCCATGACTCTTATGGCCTTGAACTGGCTATGACTTCAATACATATTTGCCCCAGTTCATCTTAAACAAATGGGAGCCCAGTTTTCTTAAGTACAAGTTTTCAATAGCTTGAGATTAGCACAATAAACTAGCTATCAATTATTTCCAGTTGAAGCTCCAAACATTGTAGAGCTGAAAAAAAGGCATCCCTACATGCTGCATGCATATGTTTGACTTAAAAAAATATATATAATAAAATATTTTATTATACATTTGGTTGTGTATTAATACATACAAATAGAAATTAAATGTTGTAAACATGAGGGAAAATAGCATGAGATAAATTCAGGGTTACCTTATAAACCAGAGCAAACAGGGGGCAAGGTTTATACAATTGCCTGTCTCACATGTCTTTACACTGACTGACAGATTAAAATGGCTGTGACATTATACATTTTTAGAAATCAGTATTATCCTTAGACACTAAAGCCCTTTTATATTTTGAGCTTTCTCTTCTTCAATGTAGAGTTACTCAGGTAATTAGACATACCTATTTTAGGCTAAAGCTAAGAGGATATTATGCATTTCTGCCTCATTTTATAGGTACTGGGATAAAAGAGTCAATTTCAATAGTCAACTCATCAGCATCTCCAACAAAGAAAGAAGAGCCTATAAGGAGTTCTTCTAATGCTTTTGTCAAAGATGACCAGGTAATTAAGACCAATTGCTCCACTAAGTACAATTAGGAAAGCTCCAGGGTTGGCATTTAAAGGAATCAGAGAGCTAACAATGTGGTGAAGAATTACCAAGCCAAGATCAGGGAGAAGAAAGAAATTTTGGATATTGATCTCATCATCAGGGGCTATTTGTACCCTGGGGAATTTAGCCTCTCCTGATTCTTATGAAGTTAGAAAATCAGTAGACATAAAAACCACACAATAAACTTTATTTTTGTGTACAATCAGAAGAGATCAGAAAAAGTCCATATACTGAGCTATGAGGTAATTCCTGAAAAATTTCAAAAACTGGTATCATGAAGATGTGAGCTAAGTTGCATTTAATTACATAAAAACATAACTAGAATATTCTTATATGTTTGTGTTATGTACTGAATTGTGTCCTCTCCAAATTCATCTGTTGAATCTCTAATCCCCAATGTAACTGTATTTGGAGATAGGGCTTTTAAAGTAATAATTAACGTTAACTGAAGTCAAAAGAGTGGGGACCTAATCCAATAGAACTGGTGTTCTTATAAGAAAAGGAAGAGACATCAGAAATGTGCACGTATAGAAATAGGGCCACGTGAGCACATAAGTAGAAGGTGGTTATCTGCAAACCTAAGAAGAAAGTCTCACTAGAAATCATCTACCCCTGTCAGCTCCTTGATCT
>CM053501.1:42717507-42827739 GCA_028627145.1 Eidolon dupreanum | reverse complement strand
AAGAAGAAGAAGAAGAAGAAGAAGAAGGAGGAGGAGGAGGAGGAGGAGGAGGAGGAGGAGGAGGAGGAGGACCGGGAAGAGGAGGAGAAAGGAGGAAATTTAACAGAATAATAATAAAAAAAGCAAAGAAAACCAATGAAATAGAATATTAGCAAAGAATACTAATTTAATGAAAAAAAAGCAGGTCTCTTAAGAACATAATTAAGATTGATCGGCTATTAAAAGGAAAGGTTAAAATAATAGATGTAGCAGAAATTGCCAATATTAATAATAAAGAACTAAAGCCCACATCTTAATATTGAAATGCTGACTACTTTTCCCTACCATTGGAACTTGGGAACAAAGCAAAGTTTTCAACTCTCATCGTTTCTATCAAATTTTTTTTTTTCTTTTAGATTCTAGAGAATGCAATAATGCAAAAAAGAAAGGAAGAAAAGGAAAAGAAAGATCAAAAGGTATAAAATTTGTAATGAACAAAATAAGACAGTTTTTACTTGAAGAAAACATGATCATTTATATAAAAAATACTAATGATTTTTTAAAAAGCTATCAGTGTTTTAGTTTACTTCAGTAGAACCATAATGCTACATATAAGAATTTGAAGAATATAAGCAAAGTCATGCTTAAAAAAGTTTGCATCTTTTAATATACATGCTTTAAAAAAGAAGAGAGGCTGGTAAATGTGGTAAATAAAACAAAATTTTAAAAAGACAGGTTTAATGTAATTTTCTACATTTCTACTAATAAGAAAAAACAAAAATTTGTTTTTTTGACTAGATTAGAAAATTAACTCAGGAAATTTGTTCAGAAAAAATAATCAAGAAAAAAAGATTTTTCTCCTTTACTACTACTTTTACTCAATACTCTACTGGTAGTTCTAACCAATGCAGTAAGGTGAGAAATTGAAACAGAACATTAGGTTTGGAAATAAATATTTATGACTTATATAATGTATATATATGTAAAATAATATAAAGATAATCCATAGTCAATTATTCAAATTAATAAATATAATAACGTTTACAAGAAGAATATAGTTACTCAGCAAATGTACAATCTATCTGTTGCCTCTACTTATGGCACAGAGGATATGCTCCCAGAAAAAAAAGGGGGTAACCTAGTCAAATCTTGTAAAAATGCTGACAGACCTCCTTGCAAGAAAACAAATGGTGTTTTCTGGTAGGAGAATGCTTGTGGCAGTATATAACTATCTGCCCATATTACTTATGGAATCATAGATTATCACAGAAACCAGGATTCAGCATAATCTAAAAGAGTCAGAGAGTAAATGTATCAGGATTTTCAGGCCACATATAGTCTTTTACATATTATTATCTCCTTTTATTTTTAAACAAGAATTTAAAAACAGAAAAGCCATTCTTGCACATGGGTCATAAAAAGAAAACATGCTGCAAGCCACATTGGGCCAATGAGCCATAATTTGTCAACCCTGATATAAACTATAAGAATAAAATGGAGATGTTTTATGTCTAAAATGACTTTTCTATGAAAATTACGCAGTCGCATATATTGCTTAGAGACCTTGGGCAAAAATACTTCTCACTAGCCTTAAATGAAATGGCAAGTTGTCATGCTGGTCCTGTTCCTCTTCTCCTGTACATTGCAATTAATTATATCTTTGAAACAAGTAGAAAGGTTTGATACAGCATAAGAACTCTGTTGTGTGAATCTGATTGAAAATCTAAATCTCTGAAGTATATTAAGGTCAAAATATAACAAAAAATTTTGATCTTCCTTATGCCATGAGAAAGTAGCAGAAAACATACTCAGCCTCTTACTTTAAAGACAAAAGGCCAGACAAAATATACAAAATAGTTTTTAGGCATTGTTCAACAGTAAGCATAAGGTAGTGATCCATGAGCAGGGGAGAACAAATGAAAAAAGATTAATATAGCGCTTTTCTTAGTTAGCGATCAGATTTTATAAGAGAGTCAGTGAGACCTAGGCATATAGAAATCCTAAAAAAATTAGCCCACAAGAAACTCATTTTAAATATAACGAACTCAGGTTAAATATAAGAGAATGAAAATTAAAAACAAACAAACAAACAAACAAAAAAACATGCCAGGCTAAAACTAATGAAGAGAAATCTAGACTAGTATATAAAGGCAAAACAGATCTGAGGGCCTAAAGTGTTACCAGAGATAAAGAGGGTCATTTTAAATAACAAAGAGATCAACTGACCAAAACAAAAAAAAAAAAACAACAAAATTTAATGTGTAAATGTATATGAACCTAACATGAATAAATATAAAAAATAATTGATAGCACTGAAAGGAGGAATAGAAAAATTCACAATGATAGTTAAATATTTTAATATCATTCTTTTGATAATTGATAGGATAAGGTATAAAATCAGTAATAATATAGAAGACTTGAATAATAGCAATTGCTATGAGTTAAATGAAATTACAGAATGCTCTACTTTACACCAACATAAAAGATGCTCTTTTTGAGTGCACTTGGAACATTTACCAAGATGGACCATGTTTGCTCCCATAAAACAAGTCACAATGAATTTACATTTATTAAAAAAATACAAATCATGCCCACTGGTAAAGAAAAGTAACAAAGAAATATCAACATATTTGAAAATTAAACAGCATATTTCTGAATATCTATAGGTTAAAAAAGAAATCACAAGGGAAATTACAAAATACTTTTAACAAAATAAAAAGAAAATCATCTGTTTGAAGTGCTGGAATGTAGCTAAAGCTTCTAAATATTTATATTAGACATAAGCTTCCCACAATAAGAAATAAAAGAGCAGACTAAGACCTATGCTGGGAAAATATTTTATTGTAAAAATTAATAAAATAGAAAACAGAATCACAATAGAATAAAAGCAAAAGCTCGTTTGAAAAGATCAATATATTTGATAAATCTCTTGCCAAAACTATCAAGAAACGAAAGGTAGAAAAATAGCAAGTTAATATTATCAAGAATGATAGAGGGAGATATCACTCAAGATCCCAAGGGTATTTAAAGTATAAATAATTTTATGGTAATGTATTCCACAGTTAAATAAAATGGAGAAATTACTTAAGACAAACTACTAGTTCTCAAGAAGAAACAGCATAGATAGTCATGAATCCATTACACCAAATGAACTCATAATTTAAAATATTCCACAGAGAATATTTCAGGACTAGATGGTTTCATGAGGAAATTCTACAAAACATTTAGATAGAAATTCAAACAAACTCTTTCAGGAAATAAAAGAAAGCGAACATTTTCTAACACCTTTATGAGACCAGAATTATAATTATACCAAAACCAGACAAACACATTACAAGTAAATCATAGACTAATTTCCTCCATGAACATATATAAAAATTCCTAACAAAATATTAGTAAGTCAAATTTTAAAATATATAAATAGATAATATACTAAGACTAAATGGATTTTATCCTGGATGTGTGAACTTTGTATAATGTTTTAAAATCAATTAATTTTATTTCCCATATCAACAAACTAAAAAGAAAAATAGAAAAATATATGACCATTTCAATAATTACAGAAAAAGGATTTAGCAAAATTCGATATCTAATAATTATAAAAGGCACTAGGCAAAACAGGAATAAAGACAACTTTCTCATCCTGACAAAAGGCATTTATGAAAAATCTATACCTGACATCAAATTTAATGATAAAATACTGCCTTAACCCAAAGACCAAAATTGAGGCAAAGGCATCAACTCTTATCTTTTATTCAACATTTTTCCATTGCAATGAAGTGATAAATATAACTACAAATTAGAAAGTGGTAATACTATCTTTATTATCAGAAAACATAATTGCCTATATAGACAATACTAAAGAATCTACAATAAACATTAAAATTAATTTAACAAAGTTCAGGATAAAGTTAATAGAGTGATCTTAATTCTACTATCTATATTCGAAAACTAAAAATTAGGAGAAGAAATTATTTAAAATAGAATCAGTAAATATAAAGTAGTGTCAGTAAATAAATATCAATAAATAAATTTGACAGATAATATGGGCAACTTTTCCCTAACATGTATAAAACATTGCTAAAAGGGTAGTAAAAAGATATAAATAAATGAAGAGATATACTATGCTCAAGTATGTAATATGTCATTTAGATTTTTTTATATTTCCATATAAATTTTAGTAAAAAATTATTTAATTTACAAAACTATAAATTTGGACTCTTTAAATATATGTTCTTTACTGAACATAAATTATAAAAAACCTGTAAAACATTTAATTCTGTCTTCAGTAATGAAATTTTAGAAAATGAAATTATTAAAAAAGGCACTATTACAAAAGTAAAAATATCAATTACTTAGGAATAATATATCAAAATTTTAATATTGCTTTGAACAACATCTAAACCATTATTGTGAGCTAAAGAAAAAACATCTAAGTAAAGACATAATATTTGAATTTATGGGGAGAGTCAGAAACAGAGATGGGAATTATTATAAATTTAGATAGTTTCATTACGATACAATTAAAGCCCCAAGTCATCTACGTGTGTAAACAAACAAGCTGGTCCTTAAAAATTATGTAAAACAACAAAGAACCAATAATACTCAGGAAAAGAGGCTTTTTTTAAAAAAAACAAACAGTGTAGGTCATCATATCTACAGTAATTAAGTAGATGTTATATTGACACAGAGGTAGACACGCAGACCAATGGAACAGACTAGACATCACAAAAATATACCTCTCCATATACTGGTCCTTGATTTGGGGTGAAATTGGCAATCTAGGTTGTTTTTTAAATAAATGGTAATAAATCAATTAGACATCCATATGGGAAAAATGCCTCAAACACCCTATGCTGTACACAAATTCAAGCTCAAGTAAAACATAGAACTAAATTTAAAACACAAAGCTATCAATTTTCTAGAGTTTAATAGATGAGATTATGTTCATGAACTTGGAATAGAAAAAGCTTTTTAAATAGTCCATAAAAAGCATAAGCTAGGAGGATAAATATGAAAACATGCAAATTAAGAAATTTTATTGACCACTAAATATGAAAAACTGACTAAAAATATACCCCCTTGAGTGGGAGAATATATTTGCAACAGAGGTCTGACACAATGCTGGCATCCATAATTTTAAAAAATATTCATGATGCAATAATAAAGTCAGATAACATTACAGTAAATGTTCAAATAAATATATGCCTTAGTAATTGGGGAAATGATAATTCACTTAAAATAAAATACATCTTTATATTAAGAAGGTTTAATAGAAAAGTCTGATGATACCCAGTGCTAGCAAGGAGTGGAGCAACTGTCTATACTACTCCTCTAGTGGAATCATCTGTATTAACCAAAACATTGAAAAAACCCAAATAGCAAAAAATATTGTGCATATTTTTATAATAAAATGCCACATACTAAGGGAAATTATGTGACTACATGTTAAAAAATAGATTCCAAAAAGGTAAATTTGAAAGGAGCTAGAATAATACATTCTGTGTGATTCTATTTATTCAGAGTTCACAAACTATTCAATAGTACATGTATACTTAGGTAGGAAAAGTAGAAAGAATATCAAGAAAATGATTACCATAAAAATAAGACACAATTTCCTTTAAGTGGACAGTGGTAGAGAAATCTGATTGGCATACAAGATAGCCATCATCTGGGATTTTGGCAATATTCAGCATACTGACCTAGGTTCAGGGTTTACAAGAATTTATGTTATAATTTATAAGCCGAATATTTAAACTGCAATTGTTATAATCACATGAAAACATTTTGGTCTCTATCATACTGGTCTAGTTCTTATGGCTAAGCTGAAGAGAATTTCTTCTGGGCCATTAGAGACTATAGTAATGGTGTGAATGAGCAGATAATATCTAATAGATTATAATCAGAAGTTCTGTCCCTAGAATTAATTGACTTTCATACTCTACATTGTGCAAAATTCCTCACATTAATTTATTTTTATTAGATAATTTTTGTGCTGGACAACCCAGCAAATGCCTAAAATAGTATCTGACTCTCTAAGCTTGCAAGTTGAATGCAGAAATTAGTATGAGAAACACACATCAGCTAGAAGTAAAGATAATATTTCAATTTTCTTCGATGAGCATCCTTAAAATTATGTATACACATAGTCCCTATATATTTGATGCAATCAAATTCTTATAATGCCTTGTGTTATTGCTAACTTCTTTCTTCTCTGATTCTGCATTTTGCCTTGTCTAAAGTACCAGCAGAGAAATAGTGTGTGCTTTGTCGTAAGGGGATTATTGCCTTTCCTCTAGAAAAGACGGATGCTTTCCTTGGCAAGTAAATTTAGGTCTGTTTTAGAAGCTTCTGTAAGTCATTACAATCGTTAATCTAATGTCTGTCATGATTGAAAATTTTAATGTCACATACAAGATGCTGTGCTGTTGTGATTTGTGGTGTCAATCTCTGAATGTAATTTTATCATTTATTATTACACAAGAATAAGAAATATTTAGTACATGATCAAAAAGTTTCTGACAATTTATTAATGATTTGAGGTTAAAATTTTGAGACATAGCCAAGAACCTTGTTCAGTCATCCTTTCATTAATTTATTTGTCCGTCTGTTCATCCACCTATCCATGACCTGTCTGCCTATGTATCACAGTGCTGCTCTAAAACCTCCTCACCTCCTGATTTTGTGATGTCCAACTTCCTTTAAATTGACTTCTAAGAGTTATTTCTTGGACCCCAAAGTTACATTCTCAGAGGCCACACATTTTCAAGTTACCTAAGACAAGACTAGTACAAAAAGATGGCCATTTCAGTTTTAAATATCTGTGCTATATGAGAAATTTCTTCAATATATGGCTATAACATGATTAAGTTCAAGTAGACTATTACAGCAATAGGTTGCTACTGAGATAAAATTTCCCCCAGAAAAAAAAACTGACCAATGAAAATGTATGTTATAAGCCCATTCTTTGTATCTGAGGTTCTATGATTGGTAGACAATCAAAAACAGGTATAGTAGAACAGCAACAATTTCTCAAATGAATTGATGTTGAACAGGCAAATATGAGATGCTTAATTTATTCGGGAATAAAGAAACATGGAAATTATTTTGTCCATAGTTGGTTGTTTTATCATTAATAAAGCAATGAGGGTGATAATAGCCAAATCCATAATACACAGACAAGTTGCACAAGTTGACATCTATGCTTCCTTCAATCCTAAGATTCTGTTAGGTCTAATGATAAGTAATTAACATTTACACATGTTAATGGAACTACCTTCCCTTGATTGGGCCTAAAGCTGAGCAGATGATATTTCTCTTTTTCATCTCCTTTTCTACTATGAAAGCATATAATCTGCAATGAAACTAAGCTGGAAAAAATGTGGATTTACTACTTTATAGTTCACAGTTGACCTTGTGACACACTTAAAATTGCTTTCTCTCAAAGCATAGAGGCTACTAAAGAGGTCCAGCTCTCCTAATTCAAACTCTTTATGTGAAAAATTTATTGCTTTAAAAATATTTCCACTTCAGTTTTCATAAAAAATATGTTATCATAAATGGGATTATATATAGATTCATATGTAATACATACAATTGTATGTAGATTTTGGTTGTTATGGTATTCTATTGTTTTATGGGACAATATTCAATTACAGCATTATAATCATATGGCAAAAATTTTCAGAGCTTTAGAAGTATTTTGGCTTAGATATTTTTGCATTAATGAATCTCAATCCTTATTCATTGAAGTATATAAGGATGATTATGCATTGTCCAAACATTTCTAAATGGCTCTAAGTACTTTATACTGTGTCATATCCTTTAAAAATAATTTTATAACATAGCATGTTTATTTAAACTGTTACTTTTCATAATTGATTGAATCTTATCACACATCAGTATCTTAATTCTATTACTGGCTACATTAAATAAGACTTCATATAAGATTAAATAAGAATTGAAAGTACAGCTAAGAACATAGTCATGATCTCTGTGAGAGGATTCACCATCATATAAACTAGTCCCTATTGTGGTTCTTTTTGTTTTATGGGCTTCTCAACCTAACTTATTGAAAAAAATAAAGCTGCTCCTCTGAGCCCTGTCTCACCAAGTGCCTAGCCACTGTGTATTACTGGTTTGTCTTGATCCAGTGTTACTTGTACAACTTATGTACAGTGGCAAGCCTAGTACCCTTAGAGTTCTTAAGCAAAGCATTTCCTAGGAGTCCCATATGGCCATCACCATATTCTTTTGGTGAGGGATTTGGAACCATAATTGAATGGGCTATTTCAAGTTTCCAACCTAATAAATACTTGTTGGATTGTGACAACGATTAGTGAAATCATTGAAATTGAGATTCAATTTCTTGAATCTCATTATTCAAAAAAAATCTGTGAGGTGGTCAGCAAAAGCTCTTTAACCCTAAGGAAAAAAGTAGGCCAGAATTAGAAGACCTTTAAGTTTCCAACTCTCTCCTATGTGTCTATATACTGAAATTTATGAGACGATATCATTAATTTTTAAATTCACCAAATCATTTCTAATGTCACTCATGCATATGGTATAATATTCAAATTTGCAAAAACATATACTTTTGAAAGTAATTAACCCTTGACTCTGTCTCTACCTGCCAAGATGTCTTTCTTTGAAGTTATAGCCATTAGTCTATGAAAGCAATATTCTCACACATACACAAAGGCGCATAAAGCAATTATCTCTTGATTTAAATTTAGTTGTTTCAAATTTTTAAATTAAGGAAAAAATTTAAATCAATATTTTATGCAAATATCATTTTCTATACATGTAAATATAACTTAAGGATAAAATCCCAAAAATGGTATTAGTGAGACAAATGGCATATTTAAATTTTGAACAGTATTGTCAAATTGACTCCATTAAAATATTTGTCAATTCTCAATGTTTTATATATTTATAGAAATATAAATCCATATTTATATTAATACAGACACATAAGCTTATACCATGTTTCATCCTTTTTTTTTTTTTTTTTGGTCTGGACTATAAAAAGCGTGATGTATTTCATTAGTTTTCTATTGGTGCATTTACAAATTCCCACAAAATTAGGGACTTAAAACAACAAAAGTTTGTTACCTTACAGTTCTGTAGTTCAGAAGTTCAAACTGGGTCTCGCTGAGCTGAAAAAAAAAATCAAGGCATCAGCAGAGCTGCATTCTTTTCTGAAGTTTCCAGGGCATAATCTGATTCCTTGTTCTTTCCGGTTTGTAGATTATGCCGACATCCCTTGACTCATGGTCCCCTTCCTCCATTTTCAATAAGAGGCATGCTACCTTCTGTTTTCAATAGTGTCACATGTTCCTTTGACTCACTCTTCTTCTTTTAAGTACTCTTTAAATTAAATTGGAACCACCTGGATACTTCCTGGGTAATCTGCCTATTTTAAGGTCAGCTGAGTAGCAACCTTAATTCTATCTGCAAACCTGATTCCTCTTTGTCATGAAACTGAATAAATTTACAGGTTCTGCTGCTTAGGTTATGAACATCTTAGGGACAAGAAGCATTATTCTGCTTACCACATATATAATAGCTTAAATTTCCATTTATCTTATTTTAAATGAGATTAATCATCATAGTTTTAAGAAACATTTTGATTCTTATTGGTTCATTACATAAAAAACAATGTCCCATGTTGTTAATGTCTTTTATTTTGAATGTTATATAAAGGTGAAAGTATAAGATTATTCACTGAAGTGGAAATTAATTTTTCAGGAGGCATGGAAGTACCTCATCTGATCTTAAAATGAGAAATTTTGCAAAAGATTTTAATAAAATGTCTTGATATATTATTTATCCAAATATCAACTATGAAGAATCATTTTAGTGCATTTTCTTTCACATTTATACAATAAAATCATTTTGTCTATTTATTAGCTTTTCAAAGTTGTTTTAAGTTCCCAAATTGAAAGAAAAATAATTCTCTGTTGTCATCCTCCATGAGATTTGATAAAGAAAAATTCAGCTTCAGCTGAACTTGATCAGATTTAGCTCATTTCCTCCATCCTGGCTTTCAATGGGCTACAACGAAAGGATCAAGAAGGAGCTGGAAATAACAGATATCCTCCCAGTGAACTTTACAATTGCTTTTAAGTAAACTATCTGAGAATAAATTCAAACAAAAGAGTTAAATACATTTTGAAGATAAAACATTAAGATTTACTATTTGTATTATCTGTATTTCAATATTGTAATCAGAATATTAAAATACTAACGACTGGTAATTATGGCTTATGTTAGTTCCATATTTGGTGCATAGTTTCATTTATAAATTACAAAGAAATATGCGCACATTAAAACTCATCTACTTCTGAAAATTACATATTCACAACTGGTCTAATGAAAAACATTATATTTATGGGGAAACTTTTAGGGGGAAAAGATATGTATTAGCATCAGCTTAGAGAATATAAGTGTATGGCCATTTCATAGCTTGTTATAAAAGCAAAATAAAATAAATAAACAAAAATGTGGTGTGGAAAATGGTAGTAAGGAATATATTTCATCCATATAAGTACTTATATTCTGTGTAGTTTTTGTCTATTCCTCAGCATGAATCCGACAATTGAATACACATTTTGTCCTCACAAATGTAATCATTTTAAATAAGGATAAAATATCTCTTTCATTATTGGACTGATAATTTTCTATTCTCTTTAATTTAATGACATTTATAATAAAGTATCACATATCTGGTTGATAACAAATTCAGGAGATCCTTTCACATAGCCAAACAAATCTGTAATTCTCTTGGCGTTATAGGTAGAAAATTTCCCTTTGATTTATAACTCTAATAAAAAATTACAATGTTTTTGAATTATAAGTAGAATCTAAAGTCATATTATTGAATACAGCTCTAAAAGGGACCAAAAGTATTGTGGTTTTTGATTAAGTGCAATTAATTTTATATACATTAAAATTGTTTACCAATATTGTCTGGTTTCAATTTCTTAAACTAGAAGCATTATATTTAGATTTATTTTCTTTACTTTTATTCTGACAAAAAAACTAAGACTTAAAAAAAAACTTTAAAAATGATTATTTCACTGTCTAAGCTAATCTTTTGGTTTATATGAAGTTGCATTAATTAAGACAATCAGAAACTAGTACGTATATTTTAAGATTAATAAAGTGAACCAGAGTTAATATAGTTAATTTTACCTATAAAACCACATAGGAAAGATTAATTACATACTCTAATGTCTCTGTCAATTTTTTACTAATGTTATCAATTTTCATAATAAACCAAGTCTACATTCACTATTAATTACTTTTATAATGCAAAGAGAGGTGGGTATTTCCAAACACTTAATCTATAACAATGAGTATAAAGAGCACAAAGGCGTTGTCCTGCTATTATTGTGTCCTTGCAAGATATACATAAAATTCTGGCAGAACTCTGAAAAGGTGAGATGACAAGGCAGTATACACAAAGCACAGTATTTTCAATTAGTTTTTTAATTATGCTCTATAAAATCTAGTGGTACATTTTCATTTCTTAAAAATAAATGAGGTAAATCTCATCAGAATTATCTACTCCTATGGATAGCAATTTATATGATAAACCACTTTGATCTACAACTGCATTACAAAAACCCAATTGTCTCATGCTGTTCATGGAAGTCAGTAAAAGGACACAGACTGCGATGCTATTAAAGCAATTCAATAACAGAATATTAGGATGTCTAATAAAATATCACAAATGAGCACCAGAATTTTGTATAAAGCTGGCAAATTATTATAGTGTTGTAGTGTTTCCTTGTGTTTTACTGTTTAGGCAGTAAATAACATTACTAATGTAATTATGTTTCCTATCCATAGAGTCCAAGCTTAGCCTTAAATCACAGTATTAAATTAATCATTTTAAAATGAAAAATTTTTCCTATTCTAGAAACAGCCTGATACTTCACAGGATTTTCAAACTTTAAAAATTTTGTTAGGTTTGCATTTATTATATCTCCACAATCCAGAGACTAAATATTAAATCTTAGTAAATTTTGTTAAACTACTTCAAAATATGTTAAGACTCAAGGCAGCAATTTTGTTTTCATTGTTAAACATTAAGTAGAGCAATATTAATGTCAGAAAATGAGCTATTACTTTACATGGCCACGTAAATATTTTCTCTGAAAGCAAATTATCTACCACCTTATTATCAGAAAATTCTTATTTATATTTCATCAAGTTTAACACTAGTTCAAATCATTTAAATACAACATATTTTTATGATTAAAATTTTAAAAAACTGAGCAATTAATATTTAATAATTTTTCAATAAACTCAACTATGAACCTATATTGAAGAATCAATTCTAAACTACTGCTTAGCCATTAGGACAAAGCCGCTATTTCTTTTTGATGGTGCAGAAATATTCCTGTGATGCTTAGATGAGGAGACATTATCAAATCTAAGGATTTGGGTATTCATGCTTCAAATCATTATCATGGATTATGGGGGGAGGATGAGAAAGTAAATAACTGTAGGGATTTCTTTGTGTGGAGTAATCCAAGAAAAATAAGAATAATTTGAAAAATACATAAATGTATGTAAATGAAGTACAAAGCATTGTGGAATACATTGTATTCCATTGAAAGAAGATAATAAAATAGAGGGATAATAGACAGTTGTCACTTTTGGTATCCACGGTCTTCTACAAAATAATAGCCTTTGGTCATTTTGAACAGCACTTTTGAATCAGCACTTTTCTCCTGATGAAATTTCGAGCAACCGGACAGTCAAGCTTCAGAAAATAAACTAGAACAGTTGTCATGATTCTAATAAAAGCTTAATGAAACTTAAAATTATCTCATAAGACCAGAGGGACTAAGGCTATGTTAACACTTGTTTCTATAATTACCTCAATCTATGGTGCTGGCTTCTACAGAAACACTATATCAATGTGACATGCCTTGGTGGCAATGTGAGGTTTCCATGTAAATGGAGAGTTTGCCAATACATCTTTTGGACAACTCAAAAATAATGTGGATAATTATCCAATGTGATCTTTATCAATCATAAAATACTCAAAAATTTCCTTTCATGTGGCAGTATCTACAGCTGCTTGTCCCCTCCCCTTGACAATACACATTTCCTATGTATGCAATATATAATGTTCTTACTTAGCCTTTGACCATGTACCAGAGCAATTTAAGTCATGCTCGCACAATTTACCACATCTTTTCTTTTCATGCAAAGATATATCTTAAAAGTCTAAGCTAAGTTTTCTATTCTATATGCATAATGATAAATCTGCACTCCTGCTAAGGGGCATTTTCACAGCTTCCTCTCCAATAATTAAATGCACCAGAAAGCATATTGCCCATGGACTTTAGAGAATCAAAACATTTTTCTTTAATATCCCTTTTAACAAAAATGATTTTATCATTTTCCTTCCCTTTTCTTAACTTTTTAAATAAATTTACTACTGATTAGGGCAAAGGTTATTTCTCAGCACTGTTTAATCCTCTTTACATAGTTAATTAGCATCAAATATTTCTATTTTCTTGTGCTAATTTATTGGACTATGAAGTTCTGGATGTGTATTTTAAATGAATATGATAAATTTGGTAATGTAATATACAGCATTAACAAAATAAATGTCTTTTCTGTAAACCATTTTTAAATATGAAAAAGGGTCTGAATCAGTTTACTAAACTAAAATACATACATTTTAAAAATTAGAAGGTTATAATATTTTATATTTTTCTTAATTTAATAGCATGTGATAAAATCACATCTTTAAACAAAATATAAATTATATTTTCCACATTCCGTCTTGTCAAAGAGTTATATTTTATACATCCAGTGATCTTGTACACAGTCATATGTGATGAACCTAAGAAAGATTGTGACACAGCTATTAAATAAATGGAAGTCTTTGCCTCAGACACTTCAGGAAGGAAAGGACATTAATCAAATTTTAAACTAAAACTTAAATTGAGTAAAGGAGAAAATGGGGAGTACTGAGAAGATTTAAACATTCATATGAGAAAAACACATAAGGTCTAGAGAGAGTCAGATAATTTATATGGTAAATGTTTACTTGGTATGTGCTTAACTGCAAACATAATGGATTCTTCCAAGGGAATTAAACAAATGCTTTGCATCATCAAGAACAAGAGAGACAGCTAAGATATAGAACTTGGTAGGGGAACCTCACTTCTCAGGAAGAAAGCAGGCTTGACTTAAGGAAGGATTTCAGGCTTTAATAATATAATTTGTATTTAACTTACCATTGTTCATACAATGTCCATAGAGTAATATCTTTTTAAAATGTATTTTAATCTGTATAACTCATTGAGTACTAAGATGCCAGAAAACTGCATCAGAGTAGTAGAAATGGAATAAAATAAAGCAGCAAAGAAATTACAAAGAGGAAACGATTCTCTTTAAATTTAAAATAAAGATGGTAGAAGGATCAGGAAGAAAATAACATGAGTCTCCTATGAAGCTATCATGGGTATTGTACTTTCCAAAACAGAGACTATAACTGGTGTATTACTTGATAATCCTATACTCATATCTTTGCAATCTAAAAAATTAAGTTCTAAGAAACAAAAAATATAATTTTTAACTTGTCAAATTCAAATATGAATTAGTGACATCTCGAATGATTTTATTATTATTTTTAATTTAAAATCTCTAGAATAAATGTACTATATTAATTTTCAATTTTAGAAAATAAGTTTAGAGTATCTTTTTTTTTCTTTATTAAGAGAATCTAGTAAATAATGATGAAAGATTGGAATTCAAGATCATTTTTTTCATGTGTAGACCTTTATATTTACAGATCCTTTAATTTAAATTTTTTTCAATTATTTTCTACACAATTTAACATGTCTGTAACCCTACCATCATATTTTAATAATAGGTTGTAATAACCCTGACTTTTGGCTCTGTTGGGAAATTACAAAGTGTTAGGTAACTAGTTAGACATGATCAACAGGGGGAAGAAAGGAATAGGGGCCCAGCCTAGAGACTACCCAAAGAATACCCCAATGGCAGTAGAATTCTGGGTACACATACATGCACTTGCAAAGAGTTATATAGCAGTCATGAGTCAATCAAAATGACCTCACTTGCTGTTCACCTAAGAACGCTTTTATAACCACCCAGCACGGCCCCAAATATATGGCAGACCTCTCCCTCCCCCAGGGTTACAGCTCTCCATCTTCCCTGGCCATAACCCATACCCCACTCCCAAGGGGTATGTAACCTTGTTTCCACATGATTAGCCAGTTTTAGGCTTGATCTATCTTCTACTTCATAATGTGCTTTTAATAAACAAATATTTCTCAAATTCACTGAGTTGAAATTAATTTCATTGGCATTTGAAAGGACCTAGAGGGATGTGTTACTAGAACTCTGATTGCTCCTATGATAACAAAAGTATATACCAGAAAGTAAAGATAAGGCCATCTTCAAGGACATTTGTATATATCCCAAAGAGCCATATTCTAGACAAGGATATGGGAAAGCAAATCTACCCATATTCAACTTATAGTTCCATTTTCTTAATATAATTATAAAATCATCCTAGCAATATCTTCTTTTCATGGCAATCCTTTTATAAAATGCTTTTACTAAAGATTCTATGGGTTCTGTGCTATTTTCATATAGCTGAGGAGAAAGGCCTCTTGTTTTTTTGGAAAAAATAAAGTAGAATTCTCATCATTTCTTACAAGAAAAAGAAAGGGAAATGTTTGTTTAGTTGACTCTTTAGTTGATATTCTACTTTCTTCACTTTCTCCTTAATCGCTACACAGTTGAAAAACAGTAGAAAATTTCAAAGTTGCAAAGGCATGTGAAATAAGTCTTCAACTTAATGATGAAATGGTATTGTGTATGAATCTAGGTGCTCTAATGAAGGGTTATTTTCAGTAAACATTGAGGATTACCAGTAGTTGCTTTGTAGATGTGGAAAAAACCAAGTTGATACCAATCATATAAATTGCTCATTTAATGGTAGGAATTTTTTCAAAAAAAATGCTTTCTTTGGAGTACTCATTTTAAGCCAGGGAATACAGTTCCTGGAAACCTCTTATGAAGTTATAAATGACGCAAATTTAAAATGTCAGAAAGAAAATAAAGTAATAAAAAATTTACTCTCCTTGTGTTCATCATTATGTATTACTCCTATTTGTTACTCTATTTTTCTCCGATGATAAAGATTATAGTTTGAGAATAAAGTAATTGAACATCAGTTATGTTTATACACTTTTAGTTTGTTGCATCTAAAGGAGTCAGATTGACAAATCAATTTTAGACTATACATTTACTCAAATTCTGATACCAAATAAGACCCATGTTCTGAAAAGACAGCATTAAATGTGTTATTTTCAGAGAAAAATAGATTTGATTGATAACCAAATTCTATATTCTCTAAGTGATAGAATGAATTACTTCACTGGAAGAAGTAACTGGCTTATTCGGGAATGATCAGTCGTTCTAATATTGTGTGGTCTGAGTGTTCCTATTTGTTTGCCATCTGTACTCAGAACAGGGCTTTGAGGATCATATGAAATGGTAAAAGATGGAAATAAAAAGGAAAAGAGGAGATTAAAAAGTTAAGGAGAAGTGACACATAATTCTAAAGTGTTGTCTTTAAGGCTTACTTTAATGACTACTGCAAAAGATCTTTGAAATAAACCATTTGGAATCCACACTTTCTCTATTGCCTTCATAATATATTTACCCATTTTCAAACTGTATTATTCTTAATGTTTTCAAATACTTTTTACATCTTTCCTTTCAAATAAATAATTTTAGCTGAAGCAAATTACGTTCTATTTCTTTTTTAAAGAAAATAAGTATATTGAATTAAAAGTAAAGGTTATCTTTAGCCATTCCATTTTTTTTAATTTTAAAAAACTTATCCCAGAGCAAATAATAGCTAATAATTTCATATTTTTTCCTTCTTTAATAATCACAGTTGATTTAGGTTTGGATTCTTGCTTTTTGTCAATAGAATCATACTAGGTCATTCTTTGACTGTCTTTAATCATATCATACAAAATCCTGGAAATTTTTCCCATGCCCATAATTACAAATTACATCCTCCTTTATAACTTCTGAATTGACTTCAAATAATTTTTTTTTTCAAATTTATATCTCAAGTTAGTAATGTCTGGCAATTCTTTTTATCTCCTTGCTTGTTGACCTTCTGCACTTGGATATACTATAGACTATTCAATTTCAATGTCCAAATGTTTCTCAACTCTTTACTGTCCCATATGTTCTTTCTGCAGTACCTAATAATTCACAAGGCCCTGCTCAGTTGCTCATTACTAAAACCTTGCTGCTTTCCCAGATATACTTATCAATATTTTTCTCTATTATCATCATTCTGTAATATTTAACTTGTCACATAGTAATTGCAAGAAACCCTAAACTATTATCAGAGAAGAGAAGAGATAAAGAAGGACATTTGTGGCATGTTAAAGAATTTGCTTTATAGGCACAATATATTCCTGAATCCTTACAGTGTTGGTCAGCCAGATAGAGACAGAATTATATTTTCCATTGGTCAAAGAGATATTCTATTTCTGTTTTACTTATTTGTAACTATTTTCCAATGATTGTATTTTGAATCACAGCAAAAGTGTTATTTTTTAAAGAGTTTTTTTAAACTGAGAAACGAGATGGTAGTCTGAAAATATTTATTGGAAAATTGCAGAAATAAACAATTCATAACTTTAAAATTGCACACTATTCTGAGTAGCATAATGAAATCTCATGCAATCCTATTCTATCTGACCCAGGACATGAATTATCACTTTGTCCAAGGTACTCACAGTTGCAGGCATCCACTGGGGACCTTTGTATGCATCCCCCATGAATAAGGGGGAAACTACTGTATAGATATAACATACACTTAAAAACTCTAGAAAGAAAAACAAAAGGGTTTTGAACATCTGGTTTTGGTCAGCATAAAGTAACAGCCAAATTTAACCTCCTATCTAAAAAAAAAGTAAAAAAAAAAATATCTATATCTATATCTATCTATATCTAGATATCTATATCTATATCTATATATATGTAGTTTCAACATATTGGACATAAGCAATGTAGGACACTGATCTCAGAGAGACAAAAACTAACAAGAAAAGTCCTAAAAAGGTCTCAACTTATTGCCTGAAAGAGTTCCAGTATCCAGTGCAGGGTGAAGGAACTCAAGTGAGACTCTATGATCTCAAGAGTTAAGGAGACGAAGTTACTAGTCTAGGGAAGCCAAGGTAGCACAAGTTCACAGGACAATGTACTATAGGGAAGAGAGCTGCACAGAAAGAGATCTCCCAATATCTCATTAGACTTTCTCTCGAGGCATCCACTAAGTAGTATTAATGTATGTATAGAAGGAAACTACACATCACAACCACTTGAATAATTAGAGGAAATAATTACAGATCTTGCACAAAATGAGGAATAATTCCCGTTTCCAAACACCATAGCAGAAAACCTCATAATTTATAAGGACATGTGTAGAAAACCCAGATGATTCTGTCTCAACAGTGAGGGGAAATATTCCTGGAAGAAATGTTACTTTGGTTCTACCTAATAAAACTTAAAGCCAGTCATGAAAAAATCAAAGTTCACGAACATTCACAGGATTATAAAAATATCAAGTTTCCCAGGGTGAACCATAAGAATATTTATAATAATATAATAATAATCAGCCTTTAAAAAATGTAAAAATAAAGTACCTGATATCCCATCAAAAATTGTCAGTTTGTGAGATAAGAGCAAAATCTGACTCATAATGAGAAAAATTAATCAATTTAAAATAACCCAGAAATTACACAGAGGATAGGATTAGTAGACAGGGACATTTAAACAGTTATTTTAACCTCATTCTACAATTTCAGGAAGCTAAAGGAATTGTTGAATGTTGAATGAAATAAAAACACAGAAAGTATAAAAAAGATACAAATCAAACTTTCATAGGTGAAAATGACAACATCTGAGAATACAAACTAAATCCATAGAAGCTCAATTAAACGCAACATATTAAATGAGAAAAAATTACAAGGCATATCATAATCAAGTTATTTAAATCCATGATAAAGAGGAAATTTTAAAAGCATACACAGAAAAGTGATATGTATGTACTGAGGAACTAAAGTGAGCATGACAGCAGAGATCTGGTTAGAAAAAATACAAACTAGAATACATTGGAGAAGTTAACTTTGAACACCCTGAACAAAAACAAAAAAAAAGCTACCAACCTAAAATGTTAGAATTTTACCTAGATTCCTAAACTCAAAATACATTTCAAACTGAAGACAAATTAAAAGCTTTCAGACGTACAAAGGCTGAAATAGTTAATTACCAGAAGACCTGCATTATAAGAAATGTTGAATAAAGTTCTTCAGGCAAAAGAAACATATTACATCGATGGTAACTACCTGGCAAAGTACAAAATATATTCATTCTTATAATTTACATCAGATTATGGCTAATTTACCATTAAAAGCAAAAAACAATAACTATGCATTAAGAGGTTTATAAAGCATATAGAAGTAAATTGTATGCTACCTATAGCACAAAAGTCAGGATGGGAGAAATGGAGGTATATATCTGTAAGGTTCTTATATTATATATGAAATGGTATAATATCATTTGAAACTAAAATTAATAAGGTCAAGAAGATAAAGAGCTGCTGCCAGAGTGCAAATTAATATACTGCTTCTGTCACTGAAATTCTTGATGTTAAATAAATCAACTAAATTAAGCAGTGATGTAGTAAATTTACATTATGGAACTCCTTATCACATGCTAACATTTTGAGTATCAGTTGTGTAATTATTAGAGTTAAGAAAAAGGAATTTTAAATAAATATAATTAACATGTTCACGAAAATAAAGAAAAAGGTGTAAAATATCAGTAGATAATTGGGATGTTGGTAGTCCTCACTTCGTATAACACTGTGCTAGCTGAAACATGTGCATGTTCAAATTGTGTTCTTACTCTGCATAGTTCCAGAGACTAGAGAGCTGTCAAAGCAAAGATACAGTTCTTATATGCATTTCAGTTAACAATACTGTCTAAAATGTGGAATGCCTGCAGATAAAAAAAGATTCAAATGAAAATTCTAGCAGTGAACAATGTAAAACATGAAATTATAAACTTGATAGGTGGAGATAAATATAGAACAGACAGTCAATAATAGGTCTTCTGAAGTGGAAGATAAGTCAATAGAAAAAATATAAACAAGCACGGAGACAAATATATATATATATATATATATATATATATATATATATATATATGTTATATTAGAATTACGAAAAGAAAGGAGAGAAAAAAATGGTGTAGATGATAGAGGCTCTGTTCTTCCTACTGGCAACCAAATCAAAGTTGTGACAGAAACAAGGAGCAAACAGTAAGGAAAACTGCCCGGGATTTAGATAAGCATGCTCTACAACTAGGGAGAGAAATAAGAAATCACCCTGCAACGGGAGGAGGTAGGATGAGGTAAGGACACAAGGCTGCCCAGTCTCCAGTCATTCAATGGGACAGAGGCCATTGCAGCATCAGCTGGCAGCTGTAGATGCCTCTTTAAGGGGCCATGTCTGTGAGCAGACCTTCACGATGACGGAACTGCTCACTCTGAGCACCAGTGTTGGGTTGGCTGCTCGGAGGGTACCAGGGACTTACAGGGGAACACTGAGTTACTGGAGGCTAGGGTCTCTCCCAGACAGAAGTGCCAGTGGTATCCATTTTTCCTCTGTTGAGCCCTTCCCCTTCCCAGTGTGCAGACCCAGCACTGTCCTAGCTGAGATGTCATAAAACTGGACAACAGAAGTCGCTCTGCCGAGAGGACTCCCTGAAACTCTTCCACCCCCAACTCGCGGCCCCACCCAAGCCACATCCAGGTGTATCCTCAGCAGTGCAGATGCCCCTTGCTGAATCTTAACAGGTGTCCCGGAGGGCACAGGCTGTGGCTAAATTTGGCCTGCAGTTGAACCTCTCTCAGGACTGTGCTGCTGGACACCTACTACACAAAGCCATACTAATGAGACCAGGAGACTTAAGAGCATTGCTTATTACATAGAAACAGACAAAGAAAGGCAGCCAAAACGAGAATACAAAGAAGTAGAAAATGTATGAGAGAACAGAACAGACACCCAGAAATAATGGAGTCAAGTAATCTAACAGATGCAGAGTTCAAAACAGTGGTTATAAAGACGCTCAATGAACTTAGGGGAAGTGTGGAAGAATTCAGTGAGAACTTCAACAAAGAGTTAAAAAACATAAAAATGGAAATGGAAATTATGAAAAGGAACCAGTCATATGAAGAACACATTATCTGAGATGAAAAGTATATTAACAGAGTGAATAAGAAAGAGGATCAAATTACCAAATGGAGGATGGGGAAGTCAAGGTCACTCAATCAGAATGGCAAGAAAAAATAAGCCAAGACTATAATAGTAATTTAAGGAGCCTATGGAACACTATTATATGTAAAAATATCCATGTCATAGGGGCATTGGAGGGAAACATGACATTGAAGAGCTATTTGAAGAAACAATGATGGCAAACTTCCCTAACTTGGTAAAAGAAATAGATATAAAACCCCAGGAAGCTCAGAGAGTCTCAAAAACCAGGAACACAAAGAGGTCCACATCAAGACACTTCATAATTAAAATGTCAAAGTTTAAATACAAAAAGAGAACCTTAAAAGCAGCAAGAGAAAAGAAGTTATTTACCTACAAATGAGCACCCTTAAGACTGGCATTTAATTTCTCAAAAGAAACTATGAAGGACAGAAGGGCTTGACACAAATGTTCAATGTGATGAAAACCCAGGATCCACGACCAAGAATATTTATCTGACAAAGCTATTATTTAGAGTTGAAGGACAGATAAAGAGCTTCCTAGACAAAAATAAGTTAAGGGAATTTATCAACACAAAGCCAGTATTACAGGAAATGTTGTAGGGACTTCTTTAAAAAAAAATGCATCAAAAACAGGAATAAAGAATGGTAATAACTACGTTCCTATCAACAAGTATCTCAAATGGAAAAGAATTAAGTATTCCAAACAATAGATAGAGTGGCTGAATGGATAAGAAAAAAGGCCCATACATATGCTGCCTACAATAGACTCTTTCCAGATTAAAAGACACACACAGACCAAAAGGAAAGGGATGGAAAAAGATGTTGCCTTGATGGACTTAGAGGGTATTGCACTAAATGAAATGGGTTGGATAGAGAAAGACAAATACTACATGATTTCACATACATGTGGGATCTAAAGAACAAAATAAATAACAACAACAGCAAAAACAGAGATAAACTCATAGATACAGAGAATATTTTCAGGACTACTAGATGGGAGACAGGTTAAAGGGAACAAAAAAAGGCAAAGGGATTAAGAGGTACAAATGGATAGTTGCAGAATAGATATGAAGATGTAGAGTGTAGCATGGGAAAGATGATTAATAATGTTGTAATAAATATGTAAGGGGGAAGAGAGGTACTAGATTTAGTGGGGTGATTGCTTTTCGAGTTATGTGGATCTCTGTGTTATACAACTGAAACTAGTATATTATTGTATGCCAATTATAATTGAAAAAAATCTCATTGAATTATATAATGTAAATACAAGCAACTAATTGTCTATTGTATTTCAATAAAGCTAGAAAAAAAATTACAGAAAGAGATGAAAGAGAATTGAGCAGAACAGTATTAGAATAGTTAGAGTTCTAGTCACTAGAAGTTTCCCAAATAGATAAACAGTATCACAGAGTTCTGTGGATTCCAATCAAGATAAACACAAAGAAGATACACATAGGCACATTTAAAAGAATATTTTTCAAACTTTACATTTTTTAAAATATTGAAGACCCCAATGCATTCAATTCACTTTTTAAATACCAATACTATACCCGTTATATTAATGTAACATAACATGTATTTACAAAATGTAACTGTATTTACCAAAACAAAATATAATTAATGCTCTAATTAATTGCTTAACATTGTTATAAATTTTATTCATGGTTTATTAGAAGATATCCAGATCATCATATCTGCTTCAAAAATCAATCTGTTGTTAATACATCATTTTGGCAAAAGTATATGAAGAAAATATGGGCTAAAAAATTATGTAATAAGAAAACAAAGAAAAATTGGATGAGGATAATCTTTTCAGAAGACTGAGGATATTTTTCTTGGATATACAAAAAAAAATTGACCAGTGATGGCTTTATAAAGATAGTCATAATACAGAATGTAAAAGCATACACCAAACTATTTGTATTATTTATTTTCAAATCCATTGACTCAGATTGCACCTTCATTGGATCATATCCATGTATTTATTTTGTATCATCAAGCACTTATCACTTTGAAATAATTACCTAAAACCAAAGACAAAGAAAATATTGAAAACAGTCAGAAAAGCCTTCATTAAAGTAACAATATGGAAGAAACTAGAAAACAGTGTATTGGTATCTTTAAAATGTTGAAAGAAAATATATTCTTTGTTAGAAATAAAATAATTCTATATAAAAACATGGAAATACATGAATATTGAAGAGCACTGTAAAGCTTAAATATAAGAGTAAACATAAATGAATATTGACTATTTAAAAGATTAATAGTAATGTTTTACATGGCCTCAAATATATAAAATTAAAATGCTTGGCAGGAACAAAACAGAAGTGACTAGAGCCCATGGGATAAAGTGTTATAAGTTTCTAGCACTGTTGGGAAGAGGCAAAATAAATACTTGCATTTTTATTACTCTCAAAATTTGTATTACTCTCATAATGTAAGGCTGCACATATAATTCCTAAGCTAAACACTAAAACAAATTGGAAAATATGGGGAAACATATTTTTAGTTTTTCTACTTAAAACTAAATAAAAAAATAATAGGTTGGTTTCAAAGAAAGGAAGAAAAAAAGAATCTTAAGACATGTATGTCAAATGAAAAAGCAATTGTAAGATGATCAACATAAATACCAATATAAATGGACTACCTAGTCTAATTTTTATATATTAAATTGAATCTATTTATCAAATAATGATGACATTTGATCTTGTTCTTTTTCTTTCAAAAGTAGGGCTTATTCATTATTTCATTCCTACACATTTTAATGCATATCAAGAATATAAAGCTATTTGTAACATAATAATTAATATACTTAAAATGCTATGTTGGATAATTGGAGAATAATGTATATATAAAAATAACTATGATGATACAGGTAGAAAGTGTTAGATACAGTAAAGATCAAATCAGTGTTTTCTCTACCTACTGTATAGTTCGAACTGAATGGCATTCCATACACACACACACAAAAAGCTGGTGAGGTTAAAGATACAATGTTGCTTTGAGCCAAAGTTCTCTTTTTTATGACAAATCTTCAGTTGGATTTGGAAGCTGAAATTTTCATCCCTAAAAATGTCTTAAGTAACTAAATGAACTAATGAAATTAGGGTCCATTTCAGAAGAGTATCAAGTTTTGCTGCAAAGCCTAATCATGCACCTTAATGCAGCTCTTTCCTTTTGTTACATTTTCACATTTATTTATTGTCATACATTTCAGTAGCCAGCTCCATATTCATCCTGATTATCTTATCTTCCTCTGGAACTAAATCTGAAGTGACACATGGTCAGTAGAATTTTCAATTTCAGTTTCAAAGTTACTCACAAGAACTCTAAAAAAACACATGAATCTTTCAGAGCAAATTAGAGTCAGGAAAAGCTTTACCCAAACTACTGCTGATAAAAAGTCACTTATAAAATACCTTACTGCAATAATGGCATATATACAAATAAAGAAGATCTCTTATTCTCCTAGGATTTTATAATACTCTATGAAATTGCCTTCACATCTGACAATAAAAACTTTCAATTAAATTATTTTTGAAATGTCTTTATTTTGATATTTATTATTAATAGTAAAAAGCCAATATTTACTTAGCATGTGTTAAATATTATAAAAATCAATTATTTTTATATTATCATTTTTATTTTTATGCCACAGTAAGGAAGGTTTCGTTATCATAATTTTATAAATGAGGGGACTAGGGCTTAGACACAGTAGGCAGATAATGTAAGCTTTCTAATATACAATGAGTGAAAATTTCGATGTGGATAATCTGATTCCATGGTGGCAGTGATTTTAACTTTCAATTAATTAAATTATGAAGAATAATAAATTTGTGAGCTGAAAAAAGGAGAAATTATCAAATTGTCATATTTTAATGGTAGAGGGAATGTGATATATCTAAAATAAAAGCCAAGTGTTACTCAATAAATATTATAGGAATTCAGTTAAGTAGAAAAACTAAAAATATTGAAAACACATAAAATTTCATTTTTTTTTCAGTAAAAGTAAATAAATTTATAGCTATCTCCTATTTTCTGGATCCCTGGTGTTGAAGAGTATAGCTTTTTGTAAGTCACTGGTTGGGCATTCAATACATTTTTCATGTTAAAAATAAAAGGGAAATAAAAATGGAAATTCCAGGAAATAAGAGAAGGACTAAAGAATCCTCTTTCTGTAGTTCGATGAAAATCCTAGTGAAAAGTAGATATGCTTGAAGATAGGTGGGAAATGGTTTAGGAATTCGAGATGGCAAACTCAAGGATACAGGTAGAGTCTCAGGTATTTCTAGCATGTCTAATAATCACAATGATCATGAAAATAGTGATAAATATAACTACTATTATGATGGAAATCTAGCATTAAAACCAACTTAATGGAGTATTAAGAATATAGGTTCTTGAGTTAGGCAGGTCTAACTTGAATAAAGCTCTGACATGTTATTTCTGCAACACTGTCCAAGTCATTTTATTTTTTCTTTCTCAACTTCATAATTCTAAAAAGCACCAACCCAATGTACTCGTGTGACTTGTCTGAACCTCACTGAAAACAACAAGACTCTGTAAACATTTACAATTAATTTGCTGTCTATAAGACATCAGCCTAACATAAAAGAAAGCTTGAGCAATCATTTTTAAATTTAGCCCATAAAAATATATTTATACTGTAACTGTGGTACACTACAAAAGTGGACCAATACCTAACTAAAAGTCAGAAGGCCCAGTTTCTAGACTTCCTACTTCTAGTCAACTTCTCTGAATCACTAATGAAATAATCCTGCTAGAAATGGTAACAAAGCCCTTCCTCCCCTCTCCAAGAATCTCTGTTTCTTCTTTTTCTTCTCTCTTATTTGAGAGGGGAGGAGAGAGTTGAGTTTCATTTATATTCTATGATTTTTATGTCTGTAAACATCTGTGGAGATGGTAGTCATTGATTTGGTTCCAACTCTGAAACTAGAAATGTACCTTTTATCTGATCAATGTACTAAGAATAAAAAAAGAAATCAGATATTCACAGTGATTCCTGCTGGCTTTGACTCCAAATGATTTATGCAGAAGAAAAGTATTAAAAAGTTTTGATAATGTGAAGATTACTTAATCTGAAACTTCCATATTTTAAATGAGAAAGATTAAACAACAACAGCTATAAATAGTGAGAAATCAAGGTCATAGCTACTAAATAAAATGACATGAAATTGGTCTCCTGAGGTTTGGTTAATAATTGTTCCAATTTTCCCAGTGCATCCTAGTTACTGCTAATATAAACATAATGCCACAAATTAATTTTCTAAGTAACTTAAATTAATATGTGTACATACTGTACACATATATAACCTAATTAATTATGTGTATATACTGTACGATGATGCCACAAATTCTAAATTGGACATTTTTAAATTCTAAAAATCCATTGCTGTTTGAATTAGTAAAATTGAAAAAAGATAGTATGCATAGTACCTAATAAATATTTATTACACAAATGGAAGCAATGAGTGTTAATGCTTCTTAACAATGTTGTATGTAATACATGGAAAAATTTGGAAACATCGAGATTTCATAAAAAGTGAAGTTAATTATTCAAACAGCATATTTTATTTTAACATGAATAGAGTAGAAGCTTTATAAAATTCAAAAGAAACATACTTTGGGGGGAAACTTCATATTTGTCTTAAGCAAATTATTAAAAGCTAAATTATAAAATTTTAAAAATAGCAATTTAATTATTTCTATCTATCTATTTATTTATTTATTTGTTTGTTTGTTTATTTAAGGCTAGGCAACCCTTGGTTGATTTCAAGAACCTTGAAATCAAGAACCTTGATTTCAAGAACCTTGTCAGTTTACAATCCCTTATTTTTTATTTTTTATGCCGATAGCACCTGGTCTTCCTAGGTGGTCTCCCATCCAAGTACTAACCAGGCCCGACCTTGCTTAGCTTCCAAGATCAAATGGGATCTGGCTTGTTGAGGGTGGCACAGCTGTAGACACTGATGATTTTAAAAACTATCAATGTACAGATATATGTAAACTGTTGAATTGCATGTATTTTGGCTTTATAGAAATAGCAGTTAAATATGTTTTATTACAGCCTTTTGATTTAAAATAATAATCCACAATATGTGTTTGTTTATATTTTTAATTGAACTTCATAGTAATAAAGATATAATAGTTTCCAAAAATATAGCTCCTATTAGTTAATTAGTTTGTTTGTTTGTTTGTTTGTTTTGGTGTCCTCACTATATTTTTTATTAAAGTATAGTTGATATACAATATTATATTAGTTTCAGGTGTACAACATAGTCACAATGTTTAGTAACCATTGGTAGCTGTACAAAATTATTACAATATTATCAGGTATATTTCCTGTGCTGGCCATTACATCTTTGTGACTTATTTATATCATAACTGAAAGTTTGTACCTCTTATTACCCTTCACCTTTTTCATCCACCCCATCCCCCATCCCTCTAGTAATCATTTTCTATTTGAACAATCATAAAGAAAACTGAATGATAAAACTACATGTAAATTTTATTTTTAGTTTTCCACCACTTGATAGCATATATAATCTCTAATATACTTCAGAGTCTCCCTTCCACATATCTTTTTCACATATCATTTAAATTAAGTAAATCAAATTTTGGGTTAATTTGTGGGTTCTAGATTCTTTCATTTCATACTGAAATACTTATTAAAGGATGTAATGAGATGGGAATTTAAATATCTTTGAAAACTAGTAACAATAATACTAGTTTCCCTATGAGAATCAGGACTAATAATAATACTAGTCCTGATTCCCTACGGACTTTCTGCCTTTCTAGTAGAGATGGCGCCTTGACATTTAATAGGTAAAAAAGGAAGGAAAAATAATTTCTGTTTCCATATATATTATATATCATTCTTAGAATGCTAGATACTACACAATCTTCAATAATATGCAAGAGATTGGATTTTATGTCACATATACTTAGTCCAAATATAATTAAATGCTTTTATTCCTAACTTAAAACAAAACAAAACAAAATAATAATAAAAGGCTTTGACGTAGAAAACAGGCAAAGAGCATCATCAGATGATAATTTGAACAGAAATGCAAATTGTTAACAAATGAAATATTCAACTGACTAGAGTTAGAATTCAAAATTATGGCAACAGGAAGATAATGTTTTTTTTAGGGATTCTAAAATACTGTAATCTTCTGAATAGAAATTAGACATGGTATACCAAGAATCTTAAACTAGGTATACTTTTTTTGTTTAATAACTTCCATTCTATAATTGATTTTAGAAAGCTATTTAAAGAAACTGAAAGAGATTTATATTTCTGAATGTTTCTATAGTGTTGGGAAGAAAATATCTAAATGTACCATAAATAAATAAATGAATATAAATAAATTGTTATACATAATCAATAAAATCAACATATTCAAGAGAAGGAAGAGAAGGAACAGTATTTCAGATTAGATAGTAAGTTCTTTAAAATGCAATCTTTTCTTATTCAATATTTAAGCACGAGAATGATAACATGATTCAAAATAGTATGATATTGGCATAAAAAAAGGCACCTAGATCAATGGAACAGAATACATAACTCAGAAATAAATTAACACATATATAGTCAGTTATTTTATGACAAAGGAGCCAAAAATATAGATAGAATGGAGAAAGGACAACAAATGGTTTTGGGAAAACTGAATAGCCACTTGTAAAACAGTGAAACTGAACTACTGTCTTATACCACATACAAAAATTTACTCAAAATGGATTAAAGACTTAAACATAAGATCTGAAACAATAAAACTCTTGAAAGAAACCATAGGCAGTAAGTTCCTTGACATTGGTCTTGGTGATGATTTTTTGAGTCTGACACCAAAAGGAAAGGCAATAAAAGCAAAAATAACCAAGTGGGACTATATCAAACTAAAATGTTTTAGCACAGCAAAGGAAAACATCAACAAATTGAAAAGGCAACCTACCAAATGGGAGAAAATATTTGCAAATCATATGTCAGATAAGCAGTTAACATCTAAAATATATAAAGAACTCATAAAATTCAATAGCAGGAAAAACGATTGAATTAAAAAATGGGCAGAGCAACTGAATAGATGTCTTTTTTCAAAGAAGATATATGGATAGCCAACAGGTACATGAAAAGGTGCTCCACATCATTAATCTTCAAGAAAATGCAAATCGAAACCACAATGAGCTATCACTTCACACCTGTCAGAATGGCTTTTATCAAAAAGATAAGAGATAAATATTGGTGAGGATGTGGAGAAAGGAGCCCTTATGTGTTGTTGATAGGAATGTAAATTGGTGCAATCACTATGAAAAATAGTATGGAGTTTCCTCAAAAAAATTAAAAATAAAACCAGCATATGATCCAGCAATTCCTCTTCTGGATATCATCTAAAGAAAATAAAAACACTAACTTTAAGATATGTGCACCTCCATGTTCATTTCACTACAGCATTATTTACAATAGCCAAGATGTAGAAACAATCTAAGTGTCCATAATTGAGTGAACAAATTAAGTAATTCCAGTACAAATATACAATGGAACATCATTAGGCCATAAACAATGAAATCTTGCCATTTTCAACAACATGGATGGTTTTTGAGGGTATTATGATAAATGAAATAAAACAGAAAAAGACAAATACTATATCATCTCACTTATACGTGGAAACTCAGAAAAAAAAAACTCATATAGACAACAGATGGGTGGTTGCTGGAGGCGGTGAATGGGAGGTGGGCAAAATGGGTGAAGATAGTCAAAAGGTACAAACTTGCAATTATAAAATAATTAAGTCATGACAATGTAATGTACAGCTTGGTAACTACAGTTAATAATACTATATTGCATATTTGAAGGTTGCTTAGAAAGTAAGTCTTAAAAGTTCTCATAACAAAAAAAGAAAATTTTGCAACTGTGTATGGAGATGGATGTTAACCACATTTATTGTGGTGATCATTTCACAATATAGACAAATATCAAATCATTATGTTGTATACCTGAAACTAATATGTTACATGTAAACTGTATCTTAATAGAAAAGAAAAAATAAAAGCAATACCTAGCATTTAGCAAGCCCTCAAAAAATAATAACAGTTTTTCTAGTGAAAGATTATGAATGATTTCAATATATGGAAATTTTGTATTTTTAAATTTACTGGTTTTGAAAAAGTATTTACAAAGTTTAGTGTTAAAAAAGTTAATAAAATTAATGATACAACATTATGAAAGCAATAAAACAGCCATAATATTAAAGTCAGTTAATTATGATACAGTCCAAAGATGTATTTTATAAATATAATCTTAAAGAGAATTTATTAAAATTAGTTTAGTGATAATAAGTTACCTCGATTAATAATATAAATAAAACAGGAAAAATTATAGATAAGATTGATAGAAAATAATGGTATAATATTCTTTGGCATGTGTAGAATTTGAATGCATTTTTATTCTAAACACTGACAATTAAAGAAATATTATGGCATTATTTCTCACAAAAAAAAATCCATAGGATTTATACTTCCCAATCCCTAAAAAAGATGGAAGCAAACAAAACAGAGAGTGTGAGGGAGGGAGGAGAGAGAGACAGAAAGAAATAGAGAGACAGAGAGAAAGGGAGGGAGAGAAAGAGACAGAGAGAGGGAAAAAAAAATCTGAAGAAAACATAAAACAAGGCATTAGAAATAAAAACAAACATATCAACTAATAAAATAAGTATCATTAAAAAAACTTTATATTGAAATGCCATCTGATTACTCATGAGTTAGTTTCTTCTTTCTACCCATATAACTAAATATCAAAGAAAAGAAAAAAATGTGAAGAATCATACCAAGAATCAAAATGAAGACTTAGAAAACTTAAATGCCAGAAGTGCAGGTGTATGGAATAATTCACCACATGTCTTCTGAGGGCACAACTGGGAATTACAATCTGGGGTTAACACTTAATTACTTGCTATAAAGTAATATACCAGTCTATTTTTTTGTTGTTCCAATCTTAATTTTTGGTATTTTCCAAAGTTTCAATAATGAGCATATGCCACATTTAAAATCAGGACAAAACAATCCAGTAAGTATAAATTTGTCCAATAGCACTTGATGTAAAAAATTGATATTATTTCCCAAATCAGATTAAATCTAACCCTGATTTCTCATTCACAGAGTGAAAAAATGTTTAATATCAGTTAATATTTGAGAGACCTTTAGACTTGGAAATCTAATCAAGACCAGAGAAAATCTGGAAAGGTCATTTTCATATTTAGTTTTTCTTGTTAACTACAGAGATTCCTTATGTGGGTTCCAGACCTGGTGGGTCCCAGTTCTGGCTGTAATTCAAGCTCGCAGCTAGGAATAGGACCCCAGATTTAGAATGTTACATCAGTGTAGTAGGGTGCCTGTGCCCAGCTCATATAAGTACGACTGAGCTCATTGTATCATGCATGTGTGGCCAAATGTCACTATTATACTCCAATATATGTGGAGACCATGCGATCCCCTAACACAGAAGCGTGCTCCTTGCAATAAAGTTGGTGTCTGCTGTTTCATTCTCATGTCGGCCCCTCCTTCGTTCTTCCAACCGGGTGTCTCCCCACCGAAACCTTCCCTTCTCGATCAGCTTGGTACTGACACCTTATTTAAGATCTCGTGGACTCTTGAAAAAGGGTAGCTCCACTTTCTTATCTTAAGTGTGGACTGGAAGGTATTTTTCCATATATCCAGCTCCTCACACAAAACACACAGTTGTACCACAAGAATGAAGCTGAAATTTCCCAAATCCAAAAAGCCCCATCTTAGTCTCAAGGAAGGCAAATTTTTCTTTCCCAACCAGGAGCCACTTTGCTCTTACTCAACACACAATGCCAGTTACCATTCAGTCCCCAACCTCAGAATGAGGAATGTATATAATCAAAGGACAGGAAGACAGATTTATCAGATGAATAAAGGCCACAAACTGGTGCAGTCCTACAAGTCACTTGTGTCAGAGTCCTGTAAGACCTCTCTATTTGATGGACTATGGGGAGGTCCAGGGGGTCCTGGAAAAACTGAGCAGGGGAGAAGCACTCAGGATACTTGGAGTAGTGACAATTAACAACACTTATGGAAATATTTTCCAAATTTAATACCTAGTATTCCCATGTACTTATTGAAGATCATTTTTCTCATTCTTCTATCTTGGACTGAGAAACTTAATTCCCTTGAATGAGTCTGAAAAATACAAGCAACCAATGAACTAAAAGGAAAAATCACAGTACTAATTCGTTTTAAAAAAAATCATACTATTCTGATATATTTTGTTTTGCAAATAACAAAGTAAAAACCCAAACTTTAACTTAGATGTAGTTTATAAAAACTCCCTAATTTTCTGTTTAAAAGTTAAATGCAGTCCACATAGTGAAGTAATTATAGCCTCTGATTTTTCTGTTGTATATTGGCTAAAACTAGAACACTCATGTAGATGGTCTATGTCCAATGGAAAATTATTTTCATTCAGAGTTTTTCTGGATTTTCCTGCTGAATTACAGATATAGTCTAAAATGCAAAACATGAAAGTATTTTTAAAACATAATTTTAATACTCATTTCATAATATCGCATTTTTTTTAAAAAAAACCTGATTTTTTGAGAAATTACTTCGTTGTTTATCCCTCCGTGTTTGTGTTGTTCGGATGGATAATGAAAATATTTGTTGGTATTTCTGTATCCCTTAACTTCCAATGGAAAGAGTTCAAATAATTGAACATCACATGTGTCTACCTGTGGAGAATCTAGAGAGTGAGATGTGATATAGGAAATAGGATCAGAAAAGTTGGATTTTATTAACAGTTTTTCTCTTGACCCTGGGGACCCTGAGCTGTCAATTTAACCTCAGTTTTCCTTAGTACTGGTACCAGTAGATTAGTACTACAACAGTTGATATTGCCCGGATATATTGGCAAATACATAATACATTTAATACCATAATTGTATAGAAAAAATATCTTAAATATAAATTTGCAGTTACCTACGTAGGTAAAAATTGGGAAAAACACAGACTACATGTTTAAATATAAAATAAATGTTTAGAATTTTAATAAACCATTTTTCTTTTTGAATGTTTTACTTCTCTTTTCACTTGGTGTTCTAAATATATTCTTTGAATTTTACTTTGTTTCTGGTGACCAATTATAAAAATAACTACTGATCTTATGACCACTGGTTAAGGCAAACTCTAGGCAACCTGACCTTTCAGTTCATTTTCATTAAAAACATAATTTAGGAGAGCAAATCAGGCTGAAGTTAATAGATTAGACATAATTTTCTTAAAGATTTCATATATCTAAAGCCTATAAATAGGTTGCATGCAAAATGTGTACTAAAATAATGTGACTCAAAAATGACATAGCTTCAGCTTTTCTATCCTCTAAGAATCATGACAAAGATCTAATAGCCTTAACCAGAAAAAAAAAATGATTTATGTAAACTTCACGGGTCTTTTAATGCTTCATTTTGCCTCAAAGCACCAGAAGCACACACAACAAAATAAATCCTAGTTACATTTGAGTGTTGTTAAATTAAAATACACGTGTCTAGGAACTAAATAAGTCAGTCTAGCTTGGTTATATGCTCTAGTCTAGTCTATCTCTGTCTAAAATCTGGTCTGATAATCTCTGAGAGAGAATCTAGAAGTCTTTAAGTCTTGATGTACAAAAGGGTGCTTGGTTATCGGGGTGTAGTGTTCACTGAGATATTTTTTAATGTGCATTTTCTAATTTCAAAACTATTGGTTCTGCTTCAGTAGCTGATGAATGTAGCCTACAAACAACATTTTTAATAAATGAATTTGTGATTCTGATGTAACCTGTTTAGCCATCAGACTAGATATCCTCTGTCTTTGAGTCCTCTGCCTTGGCTGGCCTGAGGATCTTAAGATGCAAGATCTACTGTGAATAAACTACCAAAGACTCGACCTGTTAAACTCACCACAGCTCATAAGCTTGCTACCCTTGGTCACCAGGCCAGAGAGGTAAAACCCTCCAGTTATAACACCTTGCCCTAGTTTCATTCCCATGCTGTATATATTTCCACCCTCTTCATTACAATTTACTACTTTATATCCTTGGTCTCTGGATACATTTCTCTCCCCACCTCTTAAACTTATGCATAACCTAGGTCAAGAAAAAATTGAAGACAGAAAATAGCTGATGGAAAAAATAATAATCATCATAACACGGCTCTTCCTTTGACATACTAAAGAGATTTCTCGCTTGCCATGTGTTCATCAATCCTTTCAGCTCCCTCACAGGAACCCCAAATGCATTTCTTCCCCTACCTGGTTGAAGCTTCCTGTCTGCCTCTGCTCACCTTACCATCTGCTGCCTCTATAGTTCTTTCAGTCTCTTTCCACCAAACTCAAATTCTTGTCTTCACCTTCTAACATATGATCTCTTGGTCTCTTTCTCCTTGTACCCCTAATAAAATAAAGTTCTATCTTCACTGTGATGGGAAGAGGAAGATTATTTGAGAATGACCCAGGGAATTTGATTTTTATTACCTGACAATGAGATGATTTTATGGGGATTCTCCTTCTCTCAACCTGAAGGACTAAGTATGTTTTTAGTTTCTCTACTGGCTTTTCTCATCATTTTCAGTTTCTTTGATCAGTTTCCCTATCCGCAGCAGGCAGAGGCTGATGGCATCCAGTAGCTCCAGAGTCGGCCCACCTCCTTATCACCAGCAGCGCCGCCGAAAGTGTGTTGGTCCAGGCCTTCCTCAAATGCTTCATGCTGGCCAGCGTGGCCACCCCTGTAGGTGGCCACCCCTGGAATGAGGTTGGCGGCAGAGGACTTTGCAGACTTGAACAAACTGAGTGCAGGATTTCCATCTCCAGGCCTAGGCTAACATCTAGGCTGCCCGTGATCTTGCCCTCTTGATTCACAGCTGTCCACGGGCTTGGGAGACCTGGCCAGCAGGGGATCCCTGGCCAGGGTTTTGCAGCACTTCCATTCCTATAGCAAGCCCATGTGCGCTGTTGGCCACAGCATTGTTGTCCTCTTCTGTACCACCAATGAGGACAGGTCCTGGGTATTAAGAAGCTACAGCATGACGTTGTCCTCCGTGTATGAGCTGGTCAGGGCAACCAGCTCTTCTTCACCTGCTGCCTCTGGTTGTGGAGCACTTTGTGAAGGATGCAGGCATAGCTTCAGTGCCAATGAGCCTGACTCCATGAGCCTCCTGCTGGGCTGTCACCTCGTCACTTTCTTACTCTTGAGTGGAATAAGTAGAGCTTCTCAGTGGGCTCAGGGTACCAGGTACTGAGCAGCTAATTACCATCAGCTGGTAGTGAAACTCAAACTGCCTGGCTCATAAACCTAAATTGCTTATTCTCCACCAACAAGGTGTTCTCATGGTCTAAGTACAGTAGTTGCATGTCTCTCTCTCTCTCTCTCTCTCTCTCTCTCTCTCTCTCTCTCTCATTCTCATACACACACAAGTTTATTAAAGAACATACTCATGTCTAAGCCACTCTGGATCCTGGATCCAGTGTTCAGCCTCAGAACAACATAAATCACATCCTATGATTACTACTATTAGGGCCCAGGAAAACACTTCTTTCCAACTCCTTTCTTATGTCTTCATTGAAAAAAAAAAAGGTGGCAGTGTCTAAATGTGGTTGTGTTGCTACTAATGTTGGAGACTGTCACTATTTCAGGGTGTACAGAAGATTTGAGAAGAATTGCTTAATTGAGATAAAAGATAAATCAAATATATTGTCAAATGTTTTTTTTTCACATAGCCTGAAGACAATTGAATCTTATATAAAGAAATATTGTTTTACAGTAGAGTTGAATATCCATTTACTTACTTCTCTTGATTCTAGAGTATAACTTATGATTTGAATAGTAGTTGCAACCTTTGCACATGACAGTTGATAAATATTTTGCAATATTTAAGAAATTAACATTTTTCTAAAATTTACTTATATGTAGATCTAGCCAAACATGAATGAAGCATAATACTAATTCTTTACAATGTCAACTAGGAGAATAAAGAAATTGAATATCATGACCAGTTTTAATAAAAATATTTAGTTAAATGTAATTCATTTTTTAAAAATTAAATAAAATAATTAAGCCTCATCTAATAATCTTGATTTAAAGTTTTTATATTTGTTAATATCTTTAGCAAAACTTTGAATATTTTAGAAGAGGACTAATACATGAAAATGTATAAAAGTAATTTATTTTTACATTTACATAACTTACATTATCAATAAAATACAGTCAAAGGTTCTGCACATTTATTTCAATTGCATTTTATTTTCTAATCCTTTTGATCAATAAAAATAATTACACATTGAGATGATGATAAATAAGATATAATATTCAAATTTGGAAGAAATCTGAAAAAATATAATTATGGAAATAGTATGCTTATATTTTAAAAATGAAATACACTCAGGTATCTATTAAAATTTTCCTTATGAAGTTTGTAAAATTAAAAATCATTAATGACAAAGAATAATTAGTGACAAAAACAATTAAACTGACCTTCATGAGTTGTGGATTTTATCAGAAAAATTTTTCTTGCTCATGTTCTTTGTTTTCATGAGTCATCTTTGACATTTTGCTGTCTTAAGTCATTAAACACTATAACTTTTCACATATTTTTAATTAGCTATTACAAAGGCATTTTAGCACAATAAAAGAAATAGCATATATTTTATTAACAATTTAAAAGTTATTAGAGTAACTTTTAAATACCCGACATTTTTTATAGGCCTCCATTAGCACTCTCGTTTAAGATACAGCAAGTGTAGAGGTCAGGACTGCTCGTGGTAATGTCACTAAAAGAGAGAAAACATGGGAGTGACTCAATGTCGCTGCCCTAGCATGCAATCAAGGGTGTTCGTCTAGCTAATGGGTCCTGGAACACTTTACTTAGGTTGATGGAAAGATCAGGAGACACATGCCATCTTTCTTTTGTAGACCCTTGACTTGCAATTTTGAGGTTTTCCCCAATTACATCTATTTCTAAACTAGACCATGTGACATTGTAGAATTCACCCCAGTTATGGTTACATGATAATAGGTTAATCCAACTCTATGCCATACCTATGCTTATATTTGGGTTGCAGAAAACTAATGAAATAAATCATAGAAGAAAGTAAATCAATCTCTTTATGAATCCTGGTTCTCCAACTTTTATTAAATCCTCAGTGTTGTTAATTAATTTGTCTTAATTTCATGTTGTTCTTGTTCACATTCTACCCATCAGTTTATCAAAACTTTTTCTCATACCCATATACTACAATTCTTCTGCCTCATGCCTCAGTCTTAAAGATGATCTTCCTTCTTAACACTTCCTCTTAACACTGAGGAAAAAAAAAATCATATATGTATATTTCTGTGAGAAAAAAAATATATATCTCACAGAAGATATCATCGAATGCTTCACACAAAAATGAAAACATACCTACATTTCCATCCAACATTCTTCCTTCCTTTCTGTCATAATAGAAGTAGCACTTCTTTACTTTGCTCTGGATACCATTCCTTCACATATTTGAAAAGCTCTATCAACTTTACTAAATCTTAATCTCTCTCTCTCTCTCTCTCTCTCTCTCTCTCTCTCTCTCACACACACACACACACACACACACACTCACACACACACACACACACACACAGAGTTCCTTGTCATTAGTTTCTGGCATAAAAATATATTTTACAAAAACTTTCAGCCCATTCTCAAATAAAGATATTTTTACAGGTTATCTCTTTCTACTTTCCAACCTTTCTTTTATTCTTCATACACTACTCACTTCTTACTTTCTTAGTCTATAGAAACTACTCTTATCAAAGACATGATCACTCTTTACTAGTTCTCAGTTTATACCTCATTTGAATTTTGGCAGTGTTTGGTACCGCTGATCACTCTTCTTCCATAAGTCACTATAGATCCTTGCCTCTTATAATACCACATGCTCCTATTTTTCTTACAAGATATTTGACCTTTTTCATTCTATCTCCTGGTATCCTTTTACCTTTGCCATTTTAATTTAGTAGCACCTTAGTGATTAATTCTAAGCATTCTTTAGAGCTCATATATTCTCTCTGTATAATGTCATCAATCATATATGCAGCTGTAGTTACTAGCTATAGCTAAGATCAGAAAACTTCTTCAGAAAGTAAATGTTTTAAGTTTGTAAGCCATATGATCTCTGTCTCACCTATTCAACTATGCTCTTGTTGTAGCATGAAGCATTCTTAGATAATACATAAACAAATGGCTGTAATATGTTCCAGTAAAATTGTACTTACAGAACAATTGACAGAACAAATTTGTCTCATGGGTAGTAGTTTGCAAATCAGTGTACTATAATATTGTAATTCACAAAGTTTATGGTCTTCAGAAACAAATTATTGAAATAACCACAGACATGATCAAATTGACTCAAGCTAGCCACTTCTATTTCATTCATTGTGCTAAAAGCAGTGAACTTATTAGTTCTTCCCTGCTTAATAACCTCCCATAACTTCTAATTTGACCAAATATTGAACACAGTTCACAAGGTCCTTCATTAGGTATCACCACTTCCCTTCAACATAATCCATTGTCAGTTTTATATTTTAATGTTTTTGAGAATAATAGTAGGACTATTTTTTGTCCACAGGCCATTTATGTGAACATCTATCCTTCTTCATTAAGGGATTCTGCTTTATAAAATTTTTTTATTCTTTGATTATTTTTTACTCGTAAATTTGTTTTTATTTATTTTTTAAATTTCTAATACCTACCCTGGCATATAATAACCATTTAATAATTTCTTTGCAAATGAATAAATTTTAATTATACATTTTATAGAAATAATGAACTTTTACAAGTTCATAAACTCTAACAACTCACTCAAAACACATTAAGATTAAGGCATGATACTTATCTTGCAATTAATTAAGCATAACGCTGGAAGGTCAAGTTCCAAGAGAAACTTATGTAATTTTTCATTATTTTATGTTAATCAGAATATACCTTTTTATGCAAAAAATATATTCAGTTATACTGTTTAAAACCATTTGTAAGTCATAATATTTAGAAGTACTTGTAATTCTGAAATTTTTACATGGAAAGATATTAAAAAATTTGGCATTTATCCATTAATTCTATGGAATTAATTTTAATTATATGGGATTTATTTCCATTTCTATACAGCCAAACTGGAATACCAAAATAGTATGTTTTAGTAAAATATTTTTCTCCTTTATTACTGTTAAAAGTATCCTAGTCTTGTGTAACATCAATTACTTGAATGTTCAGTAAAATAAAATGCGTTAATGTTTTTTCACTTCATAATCATTTTAAATTTATTATTTAGACATTCCATCTAGTATTATCATTATAGATCTTCCAACAATATAGGAATTTTCAAACATGCTGATGCAATAAATAATTACTATGTATTCAGAATATTTTAAATTTATATTTACATTTTTCTCTAGTTCTTTGTTTTAAAATGTATTTCAAAAGTGGCTAACACAAGGAATCCATAAAAATCTGGGTATTGCTAGCTATCTAACTAGACAGGCAATGCCCCATAAAGTGAAATTTAAAGTGATCAGTTCAACATCATTTAGGCTTTGGTTCTCAGCATTGCCCCATAAATTTAATTTGGTTATTATGATAGATTTGATTAGAATTGAGTATGCTAACATATTGGCAAAGTCACAAGAGAATAATGTTTAAAAACAGTATATCCACTTACCAATTTACCATGAGAATCATAACTGCTAAGTAAACTGGTTAAACTAGTTGTCTGCCTCTCTAACAAAGTAACTTCGTGAGAATAATACTTGATGAGCTTGAGAACAGAATATAGGGAATTCGTTACATGAGTTGAATGTTCAATAGGGCTAGGCCATCATGTACTTATGGATTAATACTCACAAGCAGGTACAGCCTCCAAGGAACAATATTTTGCTTTCCTAAGAGAGTATATAACTGGTTTTTTTGTTTTTGTTGTTTTTGTTTTTTTTAAAACATTTATTAGATTGCAATAAGAGTCTCCCAATAGACATATGTCCCTCCTATTTTCCTGCAAGTTCTTCAGGCGTTAAAATCCCTCTGCAAAACTGGAAAATATGAATGATTTTACTATAGTAGCCAATCAATAAATGTCAAATTCTAAAATGGGCTCACAAATGTTAGCTTCCTGAATTTTTCTGCACATGATCTTTTTTATGATTCACATTTCCACTTTAATATTATAGACTTTAAAGTCTTAGAGCAAAGAAATCATTTTTATATTGTTCATGCCAAAATTCCCAAAACATATTTAATTGTGGGATCATTTTTAGTTGGGCATTTATTAAATAGAACCCACAAAATGACAATTAATTGGATCTGCCTCAGAGATGTGCTTTTTAAAGATATATCTGCTAATATTTGAAAATTAGGACATTTCATATAAATTTAAAATATTTATTTTTTCTTAAAAAATGATTGGCAGTATGGAAGTATGGAGTCCGAATCTAGCATGACAACAACAAGATGGGCTACTCTTTTAAAAGAGAATACCAAGAATAAAGAAAATAAACTTTCATAGCCTTCAGAGTGGCCAGCATTCCTACTTATATAGAATTTGTATAGACTCACTCACTTATGATATTGTCTGACAATTGTGTTTATGACCCCTATACTTTAATAGTATCATACAATAAAGTTTTTCTCAGCACTTGATTTGTGGTACAATACAGTAGATAATCCCTAAGATTTCTTAAAGCACTATGATCTATGATTGCAAAAAGCTTGAGTTTTCTTTACTTAGAAATTATGGCATGTTCTCTTAGTCTCATATGTACTTATTCTGACTGCACTACAAGCCAGGTTGACCTCCTCTTTGTAAATACAGAGAAATTATTTTTTATTAGAAAATCAAAGAAGATGGGATTCAGCAAGGAGGCTAAGATTAAAACATACTGTATAGTGATTGAGGATACCAGAGTAGCTGCCCAAGACAACTGCTCAGCCTTCTTTTGTCAAGGAGGTTCTGCTAGTCTCAAAGAAGTATTTTGCTCTGAGCTTCAGAAAGTAGTGATAAATTATGAAGATCGACTTGGGTACCCAGTGTCTCCAGTGTTCCTGAAGATTGAGAACAGAGGTCTCAAATATGGAGTTGTATCCCTGGCTTTCTGCTTTATTCTTGATTATGATCCAGTCATGTAGGACTTTGAGAATACTAGGAATGTTCACCAAAACATATCATACCCAAGAGCATAAAGAAATGTGAAAAAATGAATGTATGCATGCAAAGGTACTGGATAGATAATAATCACTTTTTAAAACAAAATACATAGTGAGGTGAGTGGAATTGATTTGGGTATTATCTTTTTATCTTGCTTTCAACTAAACTTCCTTAAAAATTAGGTAAGTGTTGCAGGATTAATTCGTTTCCTGTTGGAGAAAGTACTATGCTAATTATGGAAATATTTTTCATAGTTCAGCAGCTGATATATGAGAAAAGACAGGCTACAAGATAACAGGTATTCTGGGGATAAATCTAGTAGACTGGTCTTACATTTTTCATCCTTCCTGCTTTTTCCCTTTTTGTCCTTTCCCTCTGTCCTCTCTGCCTAGCTCCTTTTTTTATTTTTATTTTTGCCTTCCTCTGTTTCTCTCCTTTATTTCTCTCCTTTATTGTGTTGCACTAGTTAAGACTAGATGTTTTCTGTGTGCCAGAACTGGTTTCAGGCATTGGCAGTGAGATTGTGCCTTGCGGGTATTTAAGAACGTATTAGAAATGGCACATTCAAAGCAGATCAACTGCTGCACATCTCGTCTGAGATTTAACACATACAGAAAGGCCTCTGGTTAGAATGCAGCGACTGCGTTCCCATTTTATCTTTGGCTGCTATGAATGAACCGGAATCATTTTTGTAGACTGAAATTTCCAATGGGAATGCCCGGTGCCCATCAATGACCCAGAAAACTGATGTTTTCTATAATATTAATCCCTGTTAGTTATATATCATCTCATAACTTTGAGATCTTGTGGATAAAGAAAGGAGGCTGAAATCTGCATATTTTCAATATTTCCAGGAATGAGGTAATAATACTTAAAGTAGTGCTGTTGATCAATTCAAGAGTTTAGTTTGAACTGTGACTTTGGAATTTATTATTTATAACACAATTTGACTGTAAATTTAGGAAAAAAAGGTCATTAAAATAGAAGGACTATTAGCCCTACTTTACCTTTGACTATAGAGATAAGTACTCAAAAATAATAGGATAATTACTAATGTAACTATATGTGATGCAAGGTTTGGATAATAGGGGGAGCTAGAGGGAACATTCTTGAATGATAAAGTTGGTTACTTACCTAAAAAATCTCAAAATGTCACTTTTTACTTAATAATAGTTAAAGACTGAGTACATAATTATTGCTATTTAAAATTGCACTCATTTTTCAATACTGACCCTATACTTCACTAAATATTGAAACAATGAGCAACTTGGATTGTGTGAGATTTTATAACTGACCCTGTTCTAACATAAACAATTGATACATAATTAAACATAAATAATTGATGAAAAGCAGTAATGGTGGCTTGCCACATAATTAAGATATAATTACTTTCAAATAATTATTTTCAAATAGTTTTTGAAACAAAAGAACACATTTAGTATTCATAGATCAGTATTTCAATTTGAGGTTAAACTTTTTCACAATATCTAAAATTAAATCCCACACGATACAATAAATTCAATTTACATGGAGTTATTAAATATTTTAAGAAATAAAATTAAATCTGTTTTAATGAGGTTGAAGGTATACAAATAAATCTTTGTTATACTTATATATACTTTAATTGTTAATACAGTTATATATAGTGCTTGGAAGAGGATATGATTTAAAGATGTTTTTTAAAAATTTTGTATTGAGGTTAAATTCACTTAACATAACCATTTTAAAGTGAACAGTGATGGGGAGTTAGATGGGGTAAAAGGGGTCAAATACGTGGTTACAGAAAGAAATCTAACTATGGGAGGTGAACACACAATGTAAACATATATATGCCTCACTGTTAAAATGTACAGCTGAAATCAGATTTCGTTAACCAATATACCATAACAAAATAAATTAATTAAAAAAAGAAAAATATACATTTTAATTTTCACTTGCTTCCAACTAAAATTTAGCATTTTCTTTAATAACGAATGTATGCAAGAAATCGCAGTAGTGTAAACAAATTTTGTCACCAATAAATTAACAAGTATTTTTATAAAAAAATATAATAAAGTGAACAATGAAGTGGCATTTAGTATATTCACAATGTTGCGCAACTATCAACTCTTACCTAGTTCTGTTATGGACTAAATTGTCCCCCAGAATTTATATGTTGGATCCTAATCCTCAATGTGATTGTCTTTGGATACAGAGCAGATAAGGAGATAATCGAGGTTAAATGAGATCTTAGGGTATGGCCCTAATTTAATAAGACTGGTGTCCTTATAAGAAAAGAAATAGATACAAGGAATGTGCACGCATAGATATAAGGCCATGTGGGGACACAAGAAGAAGGTGGTCATCCGCAAACCAAAGAGAAATCTCTCATAGAAACCAAACCAGTCAGCACCTTGATCTTGGACTTTCATCCTCCAGAACAGTGAGAAATAAATTTCTGTTGCTTAAGACACCCAGTGTGTAGCATTTTGTCATGGCAGCCTGAGTGTACTAATAAAAGTTCCAAAATATTTTCATCATTCTAAAAAGAAACCCTGTATCCCGGTCTGTGGCAACCACCAATCTGCTGTCTATCTCTATTATGGATATTTGATATAACATGAAATATTTTATGTAACTTTTTTGTCTGTTTTTTTTTTTTTCACTTATATAACTTTTATGAAGTACACATGCATTGTCACAAGCATCAGTACTTTTTTGTGGGTTTAATGGTGTCCCCAAATAAGATATGTTGAAATCAATCTCTAGTACAATAGAATGTGACCTTATTTGAAAATAGGGTCTTCTCAGGTGTAATTAGTTAAGATAAGTTTATACTAGTGGATCCTTAATCCAATATGACTTATGTCCTTATAAGAAGATGATGTGAAGACACAGGGAGAAAACTTCATGTGACAACAGAGTCAAGGATTGGAGTTATGCAACCACAAATAATGAATGCCAAGGATTTCTGACAACACCAGAAGTTAAGAGAGGTATAAAACATAATCCCTTGGAGACTTTGAAAAAGAATGGCCTTGCCAACTTGACATCTTCCAGCCTTAAGGGCGGTTAGAAAATAAATACCTGTTGTATTAGGCTACATAGTTTATGGTACTTTGTAATGACAGCCCTGAGAAACTAATACAGATTTTGGTACTGGAAGTAGGGTGCTGCTATAACAAATACCTAAAAGTATGGAAGTGGCTTTGGATTTGGGTAATGGTAATTGGAAGAGTTTTTAGGCACATTATAGAAAAAGCCTAGATTGCCTGGAAAAGACTATCTATTGAAATACTATGTTAACTAAATTCCTTTCCTCAGGAGACCTCAGTCTATTTTCTCTTATAGCCTTCAAGTGACTGGATAAGGTAATCTACTTTACAAGAAGTCTACTGATTTGTTAATCTCATCTAAAAAATACCCTCACAGAAACATCCAGACATGTTTGATCAAATATCTGGGTACCATGGCTTAGTTAAGTTAGCACATAAAATTGATTATCACAGGGGTTTAAAACAATTGAAATTCATTCTTTCATAGTTTTAGAGGCCAGAGCCCAATAGCAAGAGGATGACAGGGTTGTGCTCCCTCCAGAAGCTTCTGCTTTTATTAGTTTCTGGTGGCTGTTGGCATTCTTTGGATTGTGGCAGCATTTCTCTCTGGTTCATCTTCACACTACTTTTGTGTGTGTCATGTGTGTGTGTGATCTCCCTCTGCATCTTTTTTATAAGGGTATTTCTGATTACATTTAGGACCCATCCAGATAATCCAAGCAGATCTTCTCAATTAAAGATCTTTAATTTAATTATATCTGCACAGACATTTTTTCTCCAAATGAAGTGATATTTACATTCCCCAAGAATTAGGAAATAGAGAAATCTTTAGGAGTCTTTTCAGAAGGATTTCATCGTCAAATACATTTTTAAAGAGAAAAAATAGATAAAATACTACATGAGTTCTAATTTGAGTATAAATGGCTCTTAATTTTCATATGACTTTTATAACTATCATTTCATTTGTTTTAAAATTATTAATCTTGAATAACAACTTAATTGGGTATAACTTTCTTTGGACCACTTCTTTCATGTTTCTTTTAATCACTATGCTATTAGCAGCATTTACTCTGACAATGACTATGACAGTAAAGAAGTTAAAAGCCCAATTTTGACCTTTTAGATAATTTAAGTTTTTTCATATGTATGTATATACACATATACATATGCTTAGGATTATTTCTTTTATATTTAAGATGAATTATTGTTCAATTCTTTTCCTCTTTTGCTGGATGTCTTTTACTATACACATATAGTAAAAGACAATATATACATAGATATTTAAACACTTATTTCTATCTATATATAGAATAGATTAGACCAACATTTATACCACAAGAGTTCTTGCATTCTGAAGATTTAGGCCTTCACTGAGAAAAGTTTTCATTTATTCTATCTTTAAATAGTGCTTTACTGTTCTATTGCATCTTAGAAAATTTTTCATTTGCTTCATATACTTTTTCTCAATTACACCATTGTTTTCTTATATTTTACATCCTTTGTTATCATAAATAAGATTTACTTGTTTGTCAGTGTTCTTTTATACTCAATTTGCTTGACTTTTTTTTTCAAGTTGGCCTTGTCACTAATATCATTTTGCACAGGATCTATTTTACATTCCATTGTTTCCAACAGAGTTCTTATTTACATAATGGTTTATTGAAATATTCAACTTAACTCCTAAGCAGTTTCACCTCACTATTCTTCAATTCTTGATTTGTTGTGGTTTTCTGTTGATTTTTTTTAGAGTCCATATTGTGTTTTATATATTTAGACTATAGAAATATTTTAAAATATCTTTGTGGATGGGTATCATGTATCTTCTTCAATTGTCTTCTCTGTGCTATTTTCTTTTTATTTTGTGTGTGTATTTGTGTGTAGAAGGGAATTTATAATTTCTAGGCATCCTTTCAGATCTTTTTGCTTATTAGTTATTTTTTAATGTGGATCACTCCATTTGTGTCTGTAACTTTTTTTGTTTTGGAGTTATCATCAAAAGGATACTTCTAAGAACATATTAAGTGGTGGATGTGACACCTTAGATATGCTATCTTAAAACATTTTCTCACAGATTCTATCATCTTTTTCTTCAACTTCTTTCAGATTTTAGCTTTCCTCACTTCAGGTAAAAATACATCCTAGATAGTGAGCACTGACATATCTTCCTCAATCTCATCATTATAACAGCAAGAACTCTTGATATGCAAACAGAAACTTCCAATAGTATTATGAGTAATTCAACCTTGTATAAATCTTGAGTAACAGTTTTGTTTTAAATAGCATACATACAAACAGATCCACTGCTTAAAAATAGGTGCCTAATGAAATGTGTCTCACTAATTCCTTGTAGCCTACATTTGGAATAATATATGAAAATAAAAATCCAACAGTAAAAGATATCTGATAAGTATGCTTTAAAAAATGATAGAAATATTTAGCATAGATCTTATAACCTCTTATTTGTGTTGATTGAGTAGCCTAAAAATAACCTTTCTTATACCTGGAACTAAAATGAAGAGTCATTGTATCTCTAGGAACTGAATAATCTATGTTAACAAAGGTCTGAGAGAAAATAAATGATATATTCGAAAGGAAGATCAAAAAGAGTTTAATGAAGAAACTATTTAAAGTTGTAGGCAGGACTAAGACAAACCAAGGTGTGGAACTAGCAATATCAGGCTTTTAGCAATTTTGGGCCTGAGGAGTTTGGGGAGGCAGCAGTTACATGCATAGAAGAAAGCCCAAATGATTAATGCCGTAGCCTCCAGGAAACAGAACATTGACAAAATGTAATTGGATTTGGAGGGACCATTTGAGAATATATTGCATAATCCATTTACTAAACTGTCTGATTTATTTAATGAGTTAGTATTAGGGAGAAATGTGAAAGCTCCAAAACCTGAATCAGTATGTTTGATGGTCAAATAAATAAACTTGGTGTACCTTTTTTGGTAAGAGTCGACTTGTATGAACTGATTTCAAACAATATATTGACTGCTCTCATTTGAACAGTTTCTGCATTTAAGTTATTAGACAATAGAATTGGTCTGTTGGATGATTTGGTCTATCCATACATGTGTCATATGAAAGAAAATATCATCTAGGCAAACATTTACTGTATGATCAAGAATACTGGTAAGCAATATGACTTAGTGGAAAGAAGAAAAGCTAGGAACCCAAAAGTCCTATTTTAAAGTCAGAGCTCTGATTAACTAACTTGATACATGCACACTTATTTCATATTGTTGAGCCTCAATTTTCTTCATTTGCTAACAGGAGAATTTACCACTTCTACTATCTACTCATAAGGATTGTTTCTAATGTAATTATTATGATATTAGCTAAAGTCTTAAACCAAAACTAACCCAAATAAGTTCAGATGACTGATACATGAGAAATAATAAGATGAACAATTCAACTGTAAAATAATATTCTATAGGAATTTAATCTAATTTACTAGAGATATTTAAAGCAGTCCTGGGGAAAGCAAACATATTTGTCGTTCAGGATACATTTCCATAATAGAAAAGAATTGTAATAATGCATATGATATTTTATATTTCTAATATTTATGACTTTAAAATTATATTTTTTATGGTTTTTATTTTTTCTCAGCAGGAGCCATGCAAAAGGGAAGATTCTTTAAAAAGTGTAGTGTGTGTTCCTGATGAAGTTATTTTATTTCCATGTAATTATAATTTATTTCAAAAGACAATGCAGTCGCTTTTATTTTGTTAGATTTCAGAAAATCTATTTGTCTGAAGATAATAACAAAAGTGCAATTCAGAAGAACATAATATGTTTTTGTAATACTTTAACTAGATAATTTCTTTTATAAATCAGTTTACTGCAACATTATTTGCAAAAGTAAAACACTAAAAACATTTTGAAAGTCCATAAATAAAGAAATGGTTGACTAAATTGTGGTTCCTAAACTATGTGAAATAAAGAAATGTGAGATTTATATGTACTAACTTGAAAAGTTAGCCACAATGAAGTAGCGAAAAAAATATAGCAGAATAAGACGTATGGTACAACTCAATTTTTATTAAAAATCAAATTAAAAAAACTAAATTAACTGAACTGGTTGCATATTTATATAAACATTTTAAAAACTGAATGAAAAATTATATTTTTATAGCACTGTTTAACTTTTAAGGTTGGGAAAATTAATGGGGGAGGAAAGAATACTTTTCTTCATATCTGCATTTGGAATTGTTGCAAACAGCATATGTTACTGTATAATTTTTGAACATATAAAAATTATCATATAAATTAAAACTAACATGATGATAACTCAAGAAAGCACCTGATTATTTTGTTATGTCTGACTAGTGTGTTTGTTTAACAAATAGACCACAATATTGGTTGGAGAGACTACAAATAATGATAAATTTTGAATTTGCATTGAAAAATTATATATCTGTTTTTATGAGTATGCACATGTATATTTAAATTAAGAAGACTCACTAATATTTAGACTAAGCAATACAGAATAAGAAGTGATATGCAAAGATAGTTGTTCACTCACTATCATCATTGTGACTAGGAAAATAATAAAATGAAATTTAAAATACTAATACTTACTTTTCTCCTTTGTTTACATATAAGCTTCGAAATACATATAAAACATGACAATGCACACCCCAGAAATATCTAGGGGTACTCAGAAGAAGGAAGGTTATATTCTTTACCTTAAAGAAATCAAGGAGTCTCAGAATAGCCTAGCAATTCTTATCATTTTAATAAAACACATTTAACATCATTAGAATATTTACTACTGGTTTAAGTAATTAAAAGTAAGGCTCTGAAATAATGCAAGCAGATCATGACTATGACTGAGACATTTCACATGAGAACAAAGATCTCATAATGTTTCATCAGCTTCATGTTTTGTCTTAGAATAGCATCATATGACACCTGAAGCTGTTGGATAATTATTCTAATGAATTAAGGGTGTACGTTGCAAAGTTAGCTAAAGCATGTATTAAAGGAAATTTTATTTTATAGTTTAATTAACTTCCTGAAAAATAGTTTAGCAGGAAATAGAATTTAGAGAATCTCTGTTATATAATAAATGGGCATTTTTTTTATTGTCTTCAAATAGTGTCATATCTTTTTTAAAAAGCAAGAATGTAAATAAAGTATAGCAAAAGGTTATGAAGGAGAGTCTTTTAGATCTCAACACTTTGTTTTCTATAGTTTATAATAGGAATTCTCAACTGGATAGTCAAGGATAGGAAATGACAAACACCTGTAAGAAAGTTTAGGCACAAAATTATAAGTTCTACATTTTACTCATGCAGCATTCTGGAATTAACTGGATATTAGGACATTCCTTTAACATTCTGAGCTCTCATTTGACTGTTTCATGTTTCTCTTTGCTACAGGAACACTAATCAGCCTATTCATCTTGTTTAGTCTTAGGAGATCTCTATGTAGCCTGGAGTGAAGACACAATGTGGATCCGAATCGGATTCATATTCTAGTTGCATTATTGCTAGTCTTTTTGTGTCCTGACTTTTGTATTCTACCTGTATTTTAATTTAAATTGTGATATTGTTCTCAATCTCATCTATTCAATAACTACCCACTGTTGGTGGTAATGATGAGGTAATGATTATATTATCAATGATCACCTTATAAACAAAGTGATCATTGATAATAAATACTAGAAAATTGAATTATTATATTAAAATAAAATCTGGACTAATAATGTATAAAATTGTCAAAATGTATTTACTTATTTGTATACTTATTCAGCAACTGCTTATGAATCATTACTGTATATCCCAGTCCCGAGTTTAGGAAGAGAATAATGAATAAGCAGAGAACTTAAACAGAAATCATGCTACCAGGAAGCTTCCATTCTATAGTCCGTGATAGAAGACAAGTCAAGTCAAACAAATAGCCCAGGCATAGAAAAATGTAAGAACACAGGCCTAAAGTAGAAAGTAACTTGATTTGAAAGGTGGATAGAAATAATGATATTAATGAAACATAATGATCATGAGAGAATGTGGTACAAAATGAGGTATGAGAGTCAGGCAGGGGTCAGACCATGAAGGACATTCATTATAGGCTATATCAAAGATTTGCTACTTTTACAAAGCCAATGGAAACTATTGAAAAGTTTTAAGGAGTCAAGTGTTAATATCTGTACAATATTTTTAAAGTACTGTAGCTTTGGTGGGGGAGTAAAATTTGGAAGCACAAACTTAACAGTTTGTGATTATGAAGAAAGGAAACGAGAGCTGCTAGGACAAAGATAGTAACAATAAGAATGTAAAGAAGTCAACTTATTTTAGATAAATTAGGAAGTAGAACTAAGAGAATCAAGAATATTGCTTTAGACTTTATCAAAGTTTAAAATGCCTGCTCTTCAAAGGACTTTATTGGGAGAATGAAAAGACAAACTATTTTCAAATGATGTTCTTGATAAGGGACTTCTATTGAAATACTTAAAATATAATCAAAACTCAATAACAAAACATGCAATTCAATAAACAAAATTAGGCATAATTTAAATTATAAATGAATTTAATAATTTCAACAAAGAATATGTATGATCACAAATATGCACATGAAAATGCTAGACATCATTAAGTTATTAGGAAAATGAAAAGAAAACCATGATGAGATACCAATATACACCTATAAAATTGACATATTAAAAAGTCTGAATTTATCAAGTACTGACAAGGATGTGGAGAAACAGGACTTCTGAGAAGACTGCTAACAGGAATGTGAAATGTTAGAACCAATCTAGAAAATAATTTGACAGTTTCTTAAAAATTTAAAAATACAACTTCTTTATGTTCCAACTATATTACTCTCAAGTATCATGCTCCACCCCTCCAAAAAAATTAAAGCATGAAGTTTATGTCCATTCAAAGACATGTACACAAATGTTCATAGTAGCTTTTTTGGGTAATAATCTCAAACTTCAAACAACTCAAATATTCATTAACAAGTGAATGTATAAATAAATTGTGCTATGTTCACATGATGTCATACTACTCTAAACAAAATATGAGCCATATGAGACACTGATGTATACAACAACATGGATAAATTTTAACATACTGCAATATGAAAGAAATTCCAGGTAAAAGAGTCATATTGTATGATTTACATAAAATTCTAAAAAACACAAAGCAGTTCATAGAGATAGGAGCAGATTAGTGGTTGCTTGGAGACAGGGATGAGAGTCGGGGGAGAGGAGTTGGAAAGAGGTAGAAAGATATGAAAGGGCATGAGAAGACTTTTGGGGTTATGTATGTTTATTATCTTGGTTGTGGTGATGGTTTTAAGGTGTATTCCTATGTCAAAACTTGTCAAATTTTATACTTTATATATATCCATTTGTATATTAAGTATATTCAAGGAAAAAAATGAACAATGTCTGTTTTTTTTCCTTTAGGAAATGAATAGATTATGTTCGCAGTTTCTGAGTTGAGATAGAAATATGTTAGGTAGTGAGAATCATGAGTTACTTTACTAGGCATAGAAATAAGACTTCGTGGTTAAGATCTACCTAAGACCATACCTTCTTGAAATCAAACTCTGGAAACTGTTTCCTTTGCTTTTTTTTTAACCAATAGATTCTTGACAACTTGATCTTTGATACTGATTCTCTCTCACATTATTACCTAACAGCCTTTGTTTCAGAAGATTTAAAGATTCTTTTGCTGACAGGACTCAGCACAATGACATTCGGAAAAATGAAAGACAGAGCTCTAAAATAAAGAAGGCTGTCAGACAGGGCCACACAAGGGGTTGCACCTGAGGACAGAGTAACAGCACCTTGGAGCTGTAGGTGGTTGCTTATGTATGGCAAATCAGGTGGGATTAACAAACTTTGGCAGACTCCCTGTGGGTTGGCTAATTTGAATGTCTGGGGATTAGGGAGGGGTTGTCCCTCCTTGTCTGACACCTGGCCCCAGGGGCAGTTATGTCAGAGATATAGTGGTCCTGGAGTATGAGAATCTGATAAGGAAAGTAGCTGGGATGTGGATTTATTTAACTGCTCAAGAAGGAGAAGTGATAAGCCTCTAGCCAAGGTCTGAAAACTGGGTCAAAAAATTATCCTCCTCCCTCCCCCTCCCCCGTCAAAATATATTATACCCCTGGTATTGCAGCTTGCTCTGTGACTTACCATTCCCAAATACTCATGATTTTTTTTTTTTACTTCAATTTTAACCAGATCCCATCCTCAGACTCAGTTTCTTAATGCACATCCTTTTTCCAAAGTTCACTCATTCTTTTTCAAAGTTCACCCATCCATTGTACGTTCTTTTCTTCTATAACCCAGAAATGGACATCTGGAGGCAAGCTTAAAATGCTTCATAATTTACATATAAAGAAAACTCATCACACAATTTATAGTTTTTCAATTAGAAAACTTACTTTATAAATATACAACTTTGAAAAACTAAAATAGAATATGTAACTTAAGGAATTCTTCTTTCCCCTTTATTCCTGCACCAAAAAATAGCTCTGATTTATAATGTAGTATCTGTATAAATCAGTCAATGAATATCTTAACATGTACACTAAACATTGCATTTTAGTGAAACTCTCATGTATATGTACATTATCTCCTTCCACTGTTAATGAGGCCCAGACAACTACAACTGCAAAAAGAAGCATACCTGGCCATTTGTTTCCTCTATCGAAATTACATTCCAGAGATCTGCATGTCTTCTGCTGTCTAATATTGAAAATATTCTCCTCAGATTCTAATGCTGGTAGCTGATTCTTTCATTAGTAATTTGTCTCATTATTACTAGAATTTCAAGATTAACAGATCCCATGAAAATAGGTACCATACAGTAAGTTTCTACTAAATGAGAGTCCTGCCAGAGATGATTTATCTACATATCTCTAAAATTGACATCAACTCATAAAAGGATTATTGTACCCCTTTTGAAGATAAAGACACTGAGATAAAGATGATATACCTTAAGTCACACAAAGGTGAGAGCATAATTTAAACCAGAGTCTGTTCTTTCCACTAAGCCAAACTGATTATTTTAGGTTGTTTTGTTTGTTTGTTTTTGCTTAAAAAGACAAGATTCACTATCTAAAATTTCAACCAATAGATTTATAATCCTATATATTCATTAGTCAGACACAGTTTTAGGGAAAATTTTATTATCTTTTGCTTTGAAAGGATTTCAACAAAATATATGATTTATGTTTATGGATAATCTTCCATTTGAGTGTAAATTTGGCATATATTATCTCCTTTTTTATTTTACTCTGGACTTAGTTGTATTGATTTAGTAGAATTAATTTAGTAGAAACCCAAATTGAAAGTAGAACATTTATTGGAATTAAATTTATTATAGTATATTTATTGTCAAAACCAAAAAGCTCTGGCTCATTGTCAGGCACTAAGCACTATCACTAAGCCATTTTAAGAAGAAAGTCACTTAAATAGGAATAGCAACTCCATTCCAGCCTCCTACCCCTTCTCTCACTTAACATCTGTACTTTTTACACCTACAACACAATTGATTGATTTATTATAATTAGGCTCATAAAGAACCAATTCATTTGAAAGCCAGGCATCTAAAACCAGAAATACTAAGTAATAATAATAATAATAATAATAAATCAGACTTGAATCACTCACAACTCCTTTGCTTGGTGACCAAAGATCCCCTAAAAGGTAAACAATAAAGATTGGTTAGCTTAGGTTCAAGTAAGACATTTGATACCTAGAGAAAAATAAGCAGGAGAGTGAATAAAGCAGTAGTCACATTGTTGAAGAATGAAATCGGTAGATTGCAAGTGACAGGTTCAATTACTGGTCCATGGACCACAGACACACCTGCCTCAAACTCTGAGAAATGGGTAGTGGGTAAAGGATGAATAACTCCTAAGATTTAGAGAAAATATGTAACCACTCAGGCAGAAAATTAGCAATTACATTTCATGCCATCAGTAATAACTATTTCAACAAAGATCTTAGGTTAATGTCAGACTGTGTGACAGTATATCAACCATTACACCTGTGTTCAATCAGCAACCACATCCCTCAATGCAATACTGAGCTGTTTAGTTCAAATGCAGCTTATTCAGTGATAAGCAAGATGGCTGACATCTGGTACAGAAGTATTCAAAAACAATTTCCATCATAGTTTTGGTACTGACTGTTGAAAAGAGAAAAATTCTGTAAAATTTAGACAATTTTGATTTGTCTTTTAAGGTTTTCTTTTTTTTTTTTTCTCAATAATAAATAAAATTATAATTTTTATTGAAGATAAAGCTCTCAATTATATTAGTAAGACTTTTTTATAGTGAAATGTTTAGATTTACAGTTAAATATATTACCTTTAATACTTTTAATTAAATTTAATAAAAGTATAAATTCATAATATTGCTTATGTGTTTCTGAGTAAAGAAGCAAAATAATAAATGACAAATTTAAATTAGAAACAAAAGAATATGAACCTATAATTAATATGTTAACTTCTCTATGTTCTTAATTTAAATCAGGGCTGACATTACAGAGCTATTAAGTTTTGTTTTTAATTTACATGCTTACTGAAAAAATAAGATGAGGATAATTGATTTCTCACCAACATATAAATGTAATTCACTCATGAGTTCAAATATCTTAATAGTTTTACCCAAAGAATAACCTAAATAAATAAAAATAATACAAAAATGTTAAAAACAAAATGCAAAGAGGATTAAAGATGACTAATCCAACAAATGGCTAATCAGAAGACTATCACAAAAATATCTATAATAACATTGCTTAGTTGAGTTAATAAATGACCACAGTTTATCCAAAAATGTACTTGAAAATAGCCTTAATAAGATGTAACTTAGCAGAGATACGATCTTACTCATGAGAGGTCAGGTAAACAAATCAGATATTGTATATTTCCATCGTGATAGTCATACTAGTAATAAATTTTAGAGTGTTTGTGGGTGAAAATAAACAAAGAAATGGAATATTCTCAAATTAAATCATTAGATGAATCTTATTATGAATTTCATTATTATAATATCAAAATCATATTATTGAAGTTTCAGACTTAAGTGAAATTTAACAATAGATTAAACTATTCTCATATAATGTGTACTCATTTTATTATAATTAGTTATAGCTGTTGTTAATTCAGTAATGTTTGTGTTCATGTATAATATATATAAATTCACATATAGTATATATATATAATGTATAATATATTGCATATGATATTACATATATCATATGATATATACCTATATCTATTTAATAATCATCTTGGTCTGCCTTTCAAGATTATGTAAGAAAAATAATAGGTTATCCTTTAAGATTCTTCTTAAAGGACATTCAAGAAACACCTGTTTAGCCATGTGTAACTCTCCTGTATAACTCTGGACAGATACACAGATACACACACATACACACACACATAATGATGTTGATGAAAATGACAATGATAGATTGATGAACTATATTAAGTGCTATACAAAACACGTTATCTTATTCAATTTAGACAAGTGCATACATAAATGCAGAAGAATTACAAGGTATGTTGCCTTACTAAATAGACATTTTTTCAAAATGTTATATTTAGACCAAATATTTGAATATCACAGACATTTTATGTGATCTTAAAATATTTCTATTTAAATAATATAATGGATACTTTTAAAAGTGAAGACTTTTTATTTATTGTCTCCTGTATTATTCTGATAAATTCAGAATACATGTGTTTATATTTGTATTCTTAAAGTAAGCACACCTAAACTGACTGCATAAATATGCATTCCGCTCATTTGGGGTGACATGTCAGCACCTTTCAGCATAAATGGTAGTCCTCTAGGCAAAGAAGAGGACAGAGAGAATAAGATTCTTTTTACCTCAAATGCAAGTATGCCACTGAAAGGCTTTACAATAGCGGTGTTTCTTGAGGTTAGCCCACACTACTTGCAATAATTTTCAACTGCGACTAAACCTCTAACATTGTAAATTGTGCTGTTTGTTCAGCTCTCTCTTTTTCTCTTTTATTTTTTCATCCTCCCTACTCCTGGTTCCCAAAGTGCTTCTGTCCCATCTCCATCTTATCAATGTTCAATTTTAGATAACTATAATATTGGAAGTGTTTGAGTGATTACTTCTCATTAAGGTATAAATGATTGATTGATTCTTATACTGTCTTTTCCGGGGCATTTACATTTTAATAGGGGATAATTCTTTCATTCATGGAGAATGAGTTCTATAATAGTGTCATTTCAAGTTACAGTAATAGGACAGTGTCAGGGGAACTTGGATTTGGGAAATCTTCCTCATTCATTTTTATCAAAGACATATCCAATTGCTCATTACTTTTTAAGAGTTCAAAAATTTACCCTACATCTTGGGTTCCAGTGTCTCCAAAGTTGGATTTAGTTTCTCCAATGCTGGTTATTTTCTGGAAGTAACTTAAGCATGGATGCAATCACATTAAATTTTTTATATCACTAAAATACCCTTGAGTGCACAGCAGTCATAATATGGAAAGCCTCTGAAGTAGATGGAATCAAAAGCCAAAATAAAGCAAGCAAAAAATAGCAACATACACAAATATATAGAGGCAGAGAAAATGCAGTGACATAGCCTAATCAGCTATTCTAGCAGTATTATTTATATACCTCATAGCACTATAGTAAATATTGTTTTATGCACCTAAATTATTCCTTGAGCTCCAAAGAGAGATGAGATTTCTAAGCACCCTCTTGCTATACAACCCTAGTAAAAAAAATGTACAGTACTCCTATAATTTTTCATATTGTAGGCATTCTTATCCTCCCTTAAATAATTTTCATAAATTGTAAATAATGCATAATTCTGGGAAACAGAAATACACATGAAACATTGACAACCTCTTTGTCTCTATATCACAAAGGACTAAATTTTAAATTATATTATCTCACATATTACTATATATATATTTTTTATCATTTGATTTATTGTTAAACCACAGTAGTGTCAAGGTAATTTTAAAAAATTAAACAAAATGTTAGTCGGCTGATTTTATATATATTATCAGATTGTATGGAGACAGAAAATTCTAGTCAGCCAAATGAAATGCCCTAATATCTAAGTAGACATTCCAAAACTTAATGTACTTTCACCAAGTTTAAGGAAGGTTTGGTGAAAAACTAACACTAAGTAGAGTTGTTCTTCATGCACTCATAGAGCCATAAAAAGCTACTCATGTTAGTAAATTGCATATAAATTTAATGAAGTCACAAACATTCTGTAAGTATTCTATCTAGACTAAATCCTCAAATATCTAGAGCTATTTAAATTATCTGGCACCATTTGAAAAAAATACTAGACAACAGACATTTGTATGTTGCATAATATTTTTATAAACATTTCTTATTAATATTTAGTATTGTGAACACAATTTAAAATTCTATGGTTGACTAGAGTTTAGAATTATAAACATCAATTTTTAATTCCTTCCATTTAACTTTATTAATTTAGAATTATTTACCTGTAAATGAAAAAGAACAAAGTCTCATTTTACATAGGTTTTCTGAAGGTGAAATGCTTCTCTGAGAGAGTTTGTGTATATTTCTGGCTATTGTTTTAAAATAGAATGTTAATATGATATGTAAGCACAAAAAATATATTTTAAATATTTTAATTGCTAAAAATTTGCCTCTTTAATAATGGACGTATCACTTTACTTGAGAGATGATAAATGATAGATGATGATGATAGATAGATAGATAGATAGATAGATAGATAGATAGATAGATGATAGACAGACAGACAGATAGACAGATGACAGGTTTTTAAAATTTCAGTTGCAGTGATTTAGGATCATCTGAATTATGACTTTTAATTTAAATGAAGTCTTCAATTTCAGAAGACTTCAATAAATGGGTTCTCTTATACCTTCTTGCAAATAATATATTTAAATTTTTAGGAAAAACAGAACCATTAAAATACTGCCTGTTACTTCTTTGTGCCTTTCTCTAAATCTTTTGGAAATAACAAAATATAGCAATTTCTAACTTAATGATAAAATACATATTTTGCAATTCCATTTAAAGATATGTCACAGGAAACTCTGCAGCGTTATTGTGAGGATGAGTGAGGAAGAGAGGAAATCAGAAAAAAATTCTTCTTTTTGCTGGAGAAAATACTATTTAAAGAATCAGAGAAAGGTTTTTTTCCTTCTCTCCCCAATGTACAATATATATTCTGTAATGCATTCAATTCAAATGTTATTTGAATTAAAATGCCATTAATGAGAAAAATAGTTGGACTGGTGACTGAAAGAAACTGCTTCACAGAGGTTAATCAAGGTGCCTCAATTCAGTTTAACAACTGACAAAAATAAGTATTCTCTTCCAAGTGTTCAATTCAATTATATTTTTCAAAAAATTTAAGAATGTGCTCATTACACAAAGCTTCATGTACATATAAGAAACAGGTTATACTTAATAGTCATCAAAGTTTTCATAATTCTCTCAAAATGCAATTCCGGTGACAAGTTTTAAGCAATAAACTTTTTTTCTTTCAAAATAAGATTTTGAAAACAATCTTCTAAACTTATTTTTATTTACAACAATTTGGTGTCAAACTTTTAATATTCAAAATTGTGAAATTTATATTCTATAATTAACTAAAATAAGTATATAGATCTGACTTTTTTGATGATGTTTAATGAAATTTTGCTTTAAATAATGACCCATTAAAAATATTTCCAGATAATTCTCATCTTAAGATTATTGATTGCTAGAGCAAATACAAAAATACAAAAGAGCTATAAAAGATTTCAAGACCCAAAATAACAATTATGAAATATACCAGTTTTGATTTAGGTGATCAGTCAATGTTATTTTATTGACTTTAAACTTATTAATTTATTTTTTTTCCTTTTCTCATGCCTTGACAAATTCTCAAAATAAAATTGAGACAATTGTATATTTGTCACTACTTTTTTTCTTTGCCTTCGAAATTATAACAGGTCAACAAGAGGTTTTCTAAAGGAAAAGAACTTAATGTAACATAAGATAATGGTTAGGCCTTGGGCTCTGTACTCAGCCTATGCTCAGAATTCTCGATTCCTTTTTGTAACAGCTATCTCCATGGGTTTAGGATAATTATTTGAGGTTTCAAAACCTCAATTTTCTCATCTGTACAATGGCAATATTCATAGCACCTACCTAGCCACCATTCCAGGAAAGGTTAAAAGATCAAAGGCATTTAATGTGCTTAGAAGAGGGAATGACACATTTTATAAGCATTCAATAAATTCTCATTTTTTGTCTTTATTCAAAGTAATCAAGATTAGTAATAAAGCTATAAATAAATAAATAAAGCTATAGTTTTATTGTCAGAGGAAAAGTCATAATTTTTTCCTCTTTCTAATTGTCTCTATTTTTAAATTATAATTACATAACTTTTTTTCTCACCTCATTATTGTCTCCACTTACAACAGATCTATTAGGGTACTAACAGAAGGAGGTTCTCTCATAAAAGTCCTGAGGTCTCTTATCTCAAATATTACCTCACCATCAAAGCCTTCCCTGCCTTTTCTTCTTTCTCCTCAACACTCTTATCCTGCATTATTTTTTCTTCTTATCATTTATCACCATCTACCATATTCTATGTTTTTTTTCTCCTTTTGTTAGGATGTTTGCTACATGAAAACATAGATTTCTCTCTCTCATTCATTGTACCTAGAACACATCATACATAGTAAGACCACAACAGATTCTTGGTAAATATTTGTTAAGTGAATGAATTGATATTTGAAAGTCAATGACTGGAAAATGTTAGAAATCTATTACCTGCTATGCAAATTATCAATACCGAAATAATAAAGTTTAGCTATTACTTATTCCTTCCGTAATACTTACCAATACAAATGACATTCTTAAAAATAGGAAGAGCTATTTTGTATGCTTAAAGCTCAAAAATATTTCATTATATTTTTTATGCATAAGACCTGCTAGTGTCTACAACTTGTCCTTTAGTATGATTAATCAGAAATAGTGCCTATATTCAACTTCATTCTACCTCCTATCTCTCTATCTTAGCTTGAGTTTCTTAGAAGAGGCTAAGGGCATGCTTACTTGAAAACAGATTATTAGGGAGTGCTTTTCTAGGGAAGCGGGGTGTAGCAAAAGGAAAGTGATGAAGAGAAGGTTGGAGAACAAGTATAAGGAAGTATATTACCAAGCTGACTAAAGCATCACAGCAGGGTGACTGTTAAGGTCTCAATGGAGACTTTTACTAAGGGTTTATGAGACTATTATGGAGTGTAAAAAAATCATAGAGGAGGTGAAAAGAGATAAAATAATTTATGTATAGACTTTTATTTTATTTTCAGTGTCTAAAGTTTGTCTCAAGAGTTTCATATCCTTCCACTTTCTGGGTTGTACATGTTTGGGGTCTGAGAAGATCTTGTAGTTTTTAGGAATGCAGTAGCAACTGGAAAGCCTTAGATCAGGAAAGCACCCTGTACACAGAACTCAAGCAAGGTACTGTTTTTAGGCTCATAGATGATGTAAAGGCTAGGAACGGTCACCACAGATTATCCACGTGTCTATAGTGTAATCAGAGGTAGGCAAAAGTGACCTGGTTCCATGTCTGTGATGGGAACATAATGCAAGTTGTTGCTAGTGTTTTGCCCCAGTCGAAAAGCCCTAAAGAGCCCTCATCTGAGGTAACAAATACACTAATGGATACACATGCCTTTATCTTTCAATGCATATGTGCTAGGAAAAATGTTCTGGACCTGTAGCACCAACCTTCCTAGATATAAGGTGTTCAATCTCTAAAATTCTAAGTGTAAAATTCATATATAGCTTTTTAAAGTACCTGATTCTTTCTTTAAACAAAATATAAAATAAAACTTAAATAACTTCAGTGTTAAGAATCTCAGTTGAACTAGAAAATTTTATAATGTAAAGTTAACACTTTCATAAAAATTTAATTCATAATGTTTTAATTTATAAACATTATAGATTAGCTAATAACATCAATGCTTAGTATTACATTTTAGTAAGAAATTATAATAGTAGAAATATTCAGTCAGACATGAACTAGGAGATAGCATTATATGCATCTCTGCTTCTCAAACTTAGACACATATAACAACACTTTCCCACATCAGATAATAATCTATAATGAGATATTACACATAAAAATGGCATAGAAAAAGTTAGTGTTCTTCTGGAGCTCAATTTTGCTCAAACATTTGAGAAAATATTTTGACTTTTGATTTTCTGTATTAGACAATCTATAGGGAGAAGAGAAATTTTTGTGTGTGATGTATAACATTTAAAAATGTCTTCCCACTGTGTAAGTGGGAAAATCTATATTAGTATGACATTCTCATTATTGAGAATGGATTATTTGCTGAGGAGAAAGTTAATTATACTAATATCACTGACCTGCATAGCTTTTGTAAACATCATTTAGATCTAGAAAATAAGTAGTAAACACCAGCAATCAACCTAAAACTTACATGACATACTTATATTTTACTTTAAATATAAATTTTAGAATTGTAGATTTGTCACTAAGATTGTTTTACTCTTCCCTTAGAATAACTTGAGCAGTAAATATCCCCTTGGAAGTGACTAACCAAAATTTTATATTTTATGCATCTTAAAAGAGACGTTTTGGTTGAGAAAAAAATATAATAAAAAATACAATTATAATATATATACGTATATAACTATATATATAGTCATATAGCTTGACAATTTTCAATTTCTTTATAATTGTATCTAGACTTCCTTTATATGGAGAAGATCTTGAAAATGGAGAGAATTTGATGAATTCTCACTCTAACAATGTTCAAGCAATGGCTAAATACATTTTGGTTCCAAGAGAGACACAAAATCTGACCAAAAAAATAAAAAAGAGGATCTGTTAAACATCCTCAACTAAAGAATTTTAACGTTTTCAAAGGATATTCTGGAAAAAGTGAGAGAAAGACTTAGTCACAATGGTTTTACTTAAAATTGAGTAAAATCATGGACATTATTCCCTTGGTTTTTGTTTAATATTTTTACAATAAAGATATTTGATGAAGACATGATAATTTGTAAATTGCTAATATCCAGAATAAATGGTGAAGAAATTCTCAACCATTGTTTAAACTAAACAAACAAACAAACAAACAAACAAAGTGTAGCCGTATGCATGTCTCAGCCAATTCAAAGGCAAAACTGTTTTGGAGAGATTGTTTTATACATGAATATAACAGCAGCCAATGCTTCCTTTATTAAGGATACTGCATTTAAAGTTTAGTTTGTGTTTTCCTCAGTGTATTTAACTGGTATATTTATATTTTAAAAGATCATTTGAATCTTCATCCGATGCAAGGTGTATCAAATTTCTTAAAATGTTTGTGTGCTTTGACCAAGTATTTCCTTCTCTGGGAATCTATCTTAAATTAAGACGGTGTGAAAAAAATGATATCTAGAATGTTGTTGTAGGAAAATTTTAAATATTGAAAATTGAGGAATAATCTACAAATCTAATACTAAGGAAACGGTAATTTAAAATATAATACATGTGTAAGATCGAATAATATAAAACTAATTAATTTATGTTTAACAGTATATTATATGACATGATGAGTTAATCTGCTCAGGTTACCATAACAATATATGATAGGCTGAATGGCTTCAACAACAGAAATTTATGGTCACAGTTCTGCAGTCTCGGAAGTACAAAATCAAGGTATTGGCAAGATCAATTTGTGCATTTCAGAGAGAGAGTGAATAAGAGCCAATTGGTATCTTTTCTTATAAGGACACTATTCTATCAAATCAGAGTTTTGCCCTTATGACCTCATTTAATCTTAATTACTTCCTTAGAGGTCCCATCTCTAAATGTAGTTGCACTGGGGGTTAAGACTTCAATATATGAATTCGGAAGGGATACAAACATTCAATCCATAATGTGTGGTAAACAATTCCTATGCAACATTATGGGAAAAATTATTATAACATTTTAAATACTAAACTATCTTATTTTTTAAATATTAAATAGTTTTTCATATGAAAGCAAGTTTTTATATGAAGAAAAATACATGACAAAAGGTAGAGAAAAATAAAATGGCAAGGAAAAATACTCACTAGAAAATTGTTATAACAGTATAGATGAGAATCGTGTTATCATTCCAACTGATTAAAAAAAAATCCTATTCAAATAATTAGTTCTACCAACTAAAATTCAAAACATAATTGGAGATACAAGAACTCAGGTAAGAAAAGGTAAGAAAACATAAAGAGAGAAAATGTGAGCTGGCAGAGCTCAGTTTAAAAAATGAGGAAAAATACAAAATAATTACATAACAAGATAGCTAAATTTAAAGGAACACACAGGGAAAACCATAGGAAAAAACACAGAGCCATAAATGATAAAGTGAATTAAATAAAATAGATACAAGTAAATAATTTTAAATGATAAGAATTAAAAAGGTAAATCTGTGACAATAAAGTAGAACCCAAAGCACGGTTATTATTGAAAACAGTACTGTAGAAATTGACAAGTATCAGGTTATATATGTTTCTGTGAGTAAATAGTTAATTGTGTACTATAAATTATAATACATAAAGTTATGACCATTACATTTCATTTTTGATTGAATGTGTTACTGGTTCAATATTTTATTAAATACTGATACTACATTCCATGTGGTAGAGCCTGTTGATGCAAGAGTTTCTTATGAATTTTCAGTTGAAGGCAGTGTTATCCAAAACTTATATATAATTCCTATGTTTTACCTTGGGAAAATTATTGACATTTAAGATGGGCATGTATTCAGCTCTTGTGACTGTTATATATATGTTTTAAAACAAGGAAAATCCTAAATTTTAGAATTCATGATCAATTACTATGTATTATTTATGTAACATGTTATTTAAATATGCTGTATTTTATTAATATTCTATAACTCTATCTGTCATAATGCGATAATGAGAATAAATTAAATCTACTACTAAATGTTTCTGTTTGCCTCACTATGTATTTTTTTAATGAATGCTATTGTTATGCTTTAAAAACTAAAGGATGTAAATCACAATGCATGTATAAACACATTCTTTAATTTTAAAAGCCCTATTTTTCTAAATTAATGTTTCGTCCTGAATTCCAGCTATGAATAACTAAAATTCAGTTAGTCCTCCTAAAATAAATAATAAAATTGAACAATATTTATTAAGTAACTGATTTCAGGATTTGGACATCAAACAATGCAAAGCTGTAATCACTGAGAAAAGGGAAATTTGTGAAGTGAGCCCCATGATTGCCCAATTATCTGCTTGGGGACAATTTTCCAAACATAAAGAAGCATACTGGAGCACAAGTAGAGCACAGTGTTCACTAAAGGGAGCTTTGGGGAGGGAGACAGAGAGAAAGAGATAGAGAGAGAGAGAGAGAGAGCGCATGCATACATAAGTAGCGGGGAGCAACAGTTGGATAGAAATCCTCAGCAGTCCTAGACAAAGGTTAGGCTATAAATTTCTAGGTCAAGACTACCTAAAGCTTACCAGAGAGCAGCTTCTATGGGTTTGGCAACAGAATAGAGATACTAGAAGTTAAGCAATGATGGAGACACTGGAAAACTAGCTCAATTATGGCGCAATGTCTTTATTAATACTTTGTTAACAACTAAGTGGAAATGCAAAAAAGGCTATACCTTAGGAATAATACTCTATATGCCTCCAAAAAAGTCTAAAATCAGAGTTTGGAGCTTGAGTCCACCAAGTTAGAAGGGCTTAAAAACTCCTCAAACTTATAAGTTATACTTCTAAAAAAGCATAAACTTTGCCTACACAGGTTCAAATGTGATCAATCTGCAATCAAGTGCATGTTAGACCAAAAGTAACTCTTTAGGGAATATAACAAAATAAGAATCTTCTCCAATGTATTACTCATGATGACCTAATATAAGACATGAAAATAAAAAGGTAAATTTTGACACATAAACAAATGAAAGCCATCCAAAAAAGCTAAATATAAGAAGATTCAAATTTTAGATTCCACAGGCAAAACTTCAAAAGCAGATATTATACAAATATACTCCAAGATTTAAAAGAATATATGTACAAAAAATAAAGAAAATCGTGATTGTAAAATGAATTAGGAAATTTTAGCAAAGAAATGAAAGCTATAAGAGAATAAACTAGAATTAATGAAAAAGAAAAATAAGATGTCTGAAATTTAAAATATCATGTATGACCTTAAAATAAGTTTGGAGATAACAACAACAACAAAAAAATCAGTAATCTTTACAATAGACCATAAACTGTACTAACTTGAAGCAGCAATTAAAAGTATGAATATTAAAAATAAAAGAGCCTCAGAAGTCCAAGAAAGATTACATTATGTGACCTGGAAGAAAAAGTAGACTTTTTTCAAATATGACTTTTAAAAGATTATCAATATACAATACTGAAAACTCAAAGAAACTAGGGAGGATAAACACAAAGAAAGTCACACTTAGATACATCAGAATTTAACTGCTGAAAACTGAACACAAAAAAGTGAAAATTTTGAATGCAGTCAGAGATAGAAGAAGCTTCATATAAAGAGCAGCCATAAATCACATTACTGCTAACTTTTCATTAGAAATAATAGAGAACAAAAGACAATAGAATGGAATTTTTGAAGTGCAAATATTAACCCAGAATTCTATACACAGTGAAAATATTCTTCACAAATGAGAGTGAAATAAAGACATCTTAAGACAAAGAAAAGCTGCAAGAATTTGTCTTAGCAAACCCACTCCACAGAAAATATCAAAAGATTTCCTTCTGGCTGAAGGAAAATGCCAGATGAAAATGCTAATCTGTAGGAAAAAATGGAAAGCACAAGAAATGTTTTTTTGTGTGTGTATATGCATGTGTGTAAAATATAACAACAATCGTTCAAAGCCTGTCACAGGTAAATAGAATTTTTATATGACTACGGTTATTGTGCTGTGACTAGGAACAGAGACTTTTGTGCTGGAATATAGAAGAGTGAATTGTAATGTGAAAGTGTAATTTGCTGATATGAAGTAATAAGTATTGTGTGACGGTAGATGTATGAGTGTCATCTATGTATTGTTAGTGGTACCATATTGAATCAAAATATGCTTAGAAACATTAAAGATAGATATTGTGAGCCTAAGGGAAATAAATTATTTTAAAGAACCAATAAACTGGTATGCTTTGATGGCAGACTACTAAGTTTGAAAATTCACTAGAAGTTAGTGTGCTAATATCTAGCAATAAATAACAGTTTGTATGTTCTTTGATCCTTTGATATACTAATTTATTCACACAATCAAAACAAGTTCTACTCAAAATTGCTCATCAAGTATTATTTGAATGAGTAAATGTTGGAAAATGATTTAAATGATCATCAGTAAAGGAGTGATACAATATATTGCTGTGCTGTAAAAATTTGTTCATTCATTAAAAAGAATAAGGACATGAGTTTAGTGATATAAAACAATATCAAAGGTATAGCATTAAGTGAAAAAAGCAAGTTTTTGAATATTTATGACATACCACTCATATAAAAGGAAAACAGGTCATGCATACATATATGTGTGTATTTTACAAAATGTTCATTTTGTAAGCATAATTAATATCATGAATAAAAATGCTTAAAAACATTAAGTTTTGAGGAGGATGTGAACTATCTTAGAAATTACAAAATGTAGTAAGAAATGAGACATTTAAATCTTTTTGAAAATATGGCTATCCTTTTATATTAACTTACTCAGAAGACCTAAGACAAAATTAGAATAAAAATTCAAAAAGTAAATAAAAGTATATACATTTTCTATTGTGTCACTCTTAGGTTGAAAAAATAATACTGCATTAAAAATTTTTATAGCATTATTAGACCATGTTAAATAATACATAATATGAAATATTAGTCCTTCACATAATTTATTTGAGCAAATCCTTTATGTAATCACCGACATAGATGGAAGAACTTCATAAATAAGCATTTACAGACTAAGATGTCTCAAAGAGAAGAAACATAAGAAAAACACAAGTGACAAATAGTCCTTAAATAAGAATCAAAAATAGAATGTTATTATAAAGTTAGCAATTAATACACAAAATTTGAATCACTCTTCACAATTCAAGGAGCTTGACTCTAAATTAATTCTCATTTAGTTAGAAAATTGATAATGAGTTATAGAAATATAAAAGTCAAGGCACTGGAAAAAAACTCTTAATAGCTGACTGACAACCATGCAAGAGATGATAAAGGATGTTTAGCAACATAATATTTTAGGCTTGCTTTTTAATTGACTATTAGATTATATAGCAAGTATCTCTAAAAAAGAATATACAAAGTAAAAAGTAAAAACTGAACTCACAGAATGGACTGTATGAATTATTCCAAAGTAACAAATGATTCAGAAAAGCACTTTCTCTTTCCGATTTTTTTTCAAACAGGAAATCGGAAGAGTTACAACAATAACAAACCTTAAAACAAAAGTCACACACGCATGCACACACACACTTGCACATGTGTACACACATACACTGTAATATTTTAAACATGTTAAATCTGATACTCTACTTTTAAATAAATCCCAATGGCCACCCATGAACTTTAAGCATACTTCAAGGTAAAATTGTACTATTAAAAAAATGCTATTAGGCTATAGAACTAGAGAGTCCCTAGAGTAATTCCCAACGGTAGAAATAATTTGAGAGAAGAAGTCAACAGATATATCCATTCTTTTCCCTTGTTATGTTGCTAGAGTATGGAATAAAATAAATGATCTCTTAATTAGACATAAGTCACTAGAAGAAATATTTCACTTTTAAACAAAAGTTCCTTTTAAAATTTGTTTCCAAAAGTCATTATTTTGTGGATATGGCCGCAGAAATTGTACATATTTTTAAAAAGTGAATTTTTAATATATAATTCCCTTTAATATGTATTAATGGGACAGATAGCTTGCATTTATTTTGAAGAGTTGAAGTAGTCCTTACACAAGAAGATAGTATTTAAACTGAGACCTCAAGAAAGCCAAAGAGTCAGCCACTGGAAGATTTGTCCGAATCTAGAGGATAAAATTTCCTCTAAAAGTCCCTAACTGGATGCTTTAATAGGTGATTCATAGTTTCTTCTACAGCAGAGTGAAAAATCAAATATAGAATGTTAAATAAAATAAATTATTTGATTATAAAAATATAATTCAGATCATTTTATTCTGCTGATGAAAATATATCCTGGAGGTAAGAAAGAGCTGAAACAACTGTAAGTTTTGTCATATGTTAGTATGTACGTTTGGATGTATACTTAGATTTATATCATCTCAGAATTATTTTTATCCTCTCTAAAATAAAAATAATACATATCATATGATTGTAAAAGGAATAAATAAGATAATTTATATTAAAATTTAATTTAAATAAGTTTAAGTATATCAAACTTCTATATCAAAATATCAAATTTTTTATAATGATATTGATTTTAAATAAAAGATCAAGTAATAATACTTTTAATTTGATTTTTGAAAATAAAAGGAAACATAATGATTTTTAAATATGATTTCACAAAGACATTAGAAGTATAGTGAGTAGATTAAATTTAGAACTGCCTTACCTGAGAGATGAAAAATATTTCTTTCCTTGGTTATTTCTTATTATGTGTCTTCTTTAATCACTCAGTAAAATCCATCATAGCAGTGCTTAGATCATCTGAGGAGTACACAAAGGCAGAAAGATACATCATATGTTTGTTAGCAGAAAGATGCTTTAAAACACAGTAACATGTTATTGGGATGAGCTTGAATTAATAACAACATATTTGAGAAAAAAAGTAAAGATTTAGTTCTTGCAGGAAAAAAAATGTAAATTTAAAGAAAAACATTAGCATGTCATAACCTAACGGAGCATATGTAAAACAAACTTAAATATTTAAAAATAGAGTAAATCAATGAGATTTCAATTTTTTTTTGCTTTCATAAAAAATATCAGAATATATCAAGCTATAATAACATAAGTATAGTTGTTTAGAATTGCATAGTTCTTAGAATGGATTCCTTTGGAAGACAAGGACTTGGACGTGATTGTTTATTTGGCAGCTCATCCAAGAAATCAGTAGTAAGAAAATGTGGAAATTGAGAACAAGGTAGGGGAAACCCATCAATCAAACTTTGATAATGATCTTGTTACAATAATGGACAACTAGAGGAACCTCATAAGTTTTCCATCAGAGAAAGGGGAGAATAGAGCATTGATCTATTAAGTCCTATTTCCCATCATTTAATGCTTCTGAATTGCAGGGTTTCACTTGCATGCCCCTGAGTGGCCTTGAGCCTCTGAGAATACAGAAAAGAGAGACTCTGTTACACTGTTAGTGTGGGGTACTGAAAAGGGTAACATATTTTCAACCATAGCTGTACTAAATCAAGTAGGGTGAGAGGCATATGGCTGGTGTATCACAAGTATCTACCACAGCTATTTTCCCCATTTCTCTGTACTATTCAGTCAATGTGTGATTACTGTCTTAAAAGGCCACAGTTTATTAATAGGAATTCAGTCAAAGTTGAACTCATTCAATAAAAATTACTTGGGTATGGAAGATCATAGACCTGATTCTGAAAAGAAAGGTTGAAGAAGGAGCAAATGTTATGCCTAGATATAATAATACTCAGGGGAAATATGATAGAAGTCTTCAAATATTTGAAAGTTTTAAGGTGGAAGAGAGAATGCATTTTTTTTTTGCAGCTAAAACCATAGAGCTGAGGCAAACAAGGGTACATTAAATGGAGATGAATTAAGCTTGAAATAGGAAAGGCTGTACTATGAAATCTGTGCAATAATGGACTGGGCTGCAGCCAAAGTTACTACATATCCAATCACAGATGTTCAAATAGAAACTAGTTGGATTACATACTTGTCAGAGATATATTAGAACAGAATCAACCATCATATACGTGGTTAGCTAGGCCTCTTTTACAAATCTCTTTCAAAAATAATATTATATAATTCTTTAAATATCAGAAAGAACTTAGGTTCATTTATCAACTTTTTCATTCAAAAATATTTATTGAAAGTTGCAATAGGCATCAGTTGTCCCATGATAAAATAGAAACTTGCTGAATGGTAATAAGGAGATATTCAGTACATAATACGTATATGTATTTTAAGTTTTATGAAGAAAAATAACAAACAACAGAGTGAAATTATAACAAAACAGGTGGCCTGGATTTGTTTTTGAAGGGTTGAGGAAGTCCTTAAACTGAGACCTCAAGGAAGCCAGGAAAGAGTCAGTCATTTGAAGACTTGTCCAATTTCAGGGGACAAAAATATCCTTTAATTTAGGATTAAGCACTCCAGGCATCTCTATAGTTATATATCTTTTTTTTCAGCAATCTATCACCTAATCATAAAACCCTATGCAAATTATTACAGCATATACTTTCCATTTCAATGTGACACGGTACAGAGAGCTTAAATTTAATAGCAATAGGAAATGTTCTATATAAAGTATAACGTATGTGTCATAGCAGTAAAAAGTCCTATGGAAGATTTAGATATCCTTTAGGAAAACTATGTATTAATTCACTCTTTTGAATTTTTAGTTGAATCAAGTTTCCTGAAATATCATTAAATCCATATACAGTAAAGTATTTATTAATAGGCATCTTTAGAACTAAATAAACAACAAAAACAAAATAAACAAAAGCAAAATAACACATTTAAAAATTAGTTCTCCTGAGAAGTTATTTGTATCATTAGTGCAATTAATTTATTTCTTCATTTTAATTTTCCATATTATTTTTCAATACTAACATAACATTAAAAAGAATCTCTAAGAGGCTTGTGCTGTTACTAGGTTAACCTTTGGTTATGACAGTTAAAATTTTGCCACATGATGAGCAAAAAAAGGGTTGCATTTTGCACGTAAAAATTAGTCCACAAAAGCTAATTTTAAAAAATATTTTCAAAAGATACATATGATCCGCTCATTTTTAGCATACACTTTGAAAGTGTCATATATTCACTTTTCAACTATGGACTAAAAATCCCCATTTTATCTTTTATATTTTGAAAATGGGGTGTGAGCATTCTATGAAAAAGCAGAAGTATTGCTGAGTACTTCTTATGAAACTATACCAAGATTTGTATGGGCTTACTAAGAAGTGATATAACAAAATATTATTTTTCTTATTCTTATGGAAATTGGGGAAGTTGAATGGATCATTCATTAGGCAAAGTGACTTCATTTGCAACTGCATAACAAACATACAAATAAATTTTAAAGATTCACAAATAAAACTTTGGTTTTCTTTGGATAAAAATGTTTGTTCCATACTATGAATCACTTTTCTTTCAATTTTTATTCACCTTCTGGTAATTTCTAATGTAAGAGTTCTGTATTATTTCATATAATATTTTACTTTAAAATTAATTATATTAGAAAAATATAATTATTGAGTATTATGAGAAGTTTCCAGATTTAGTATTCACTAACAAGTTAGATGTAGCATTTTATTTATGAAACTGATATTTTAAGAACTAATTGTGAAAATGGCATAAATCAAGAGAAATATTTTTAGTAAAGGTTATCTATGTTTTCTGAAACAGTTTTGCAATCTTCTATTCATTTTAATCCTTTATAGTATTTTCTCCATATCTTCTTTTTGACAGGAAAGTCCACGGCATCCACTGTATTTCTCTAGGTTGATTTCTAAAACTCTATGCTTATTTTTCTATTATCTCCTATAATGTTTCTATTCTTAGTATGTTATTTACATACCACACAAAATACATTTAAAGCAAGTTTCAAATTCCCCTTTCCATCTTTTAAGAACTTGACCAACTCAGAATAATAATTGTTAAATATTTACTCACTTGTTCCTCTATCCTTTGCTTTTATTACTAATATATCTCATTTTAAACTTACAGAGGGATAATTTTTGACTTGTACAATATCCTCAATTTATTGCATGACCTTAGACAAATCACTGAATTCTGTTTCTGTTTTCCCATATGTAAAATGGAAAAGCTTATAGGTTATATTTAAATATACTAAAACATATATTTAAAACACTGCTCATGTTAGTCATATTTTTCTATTATAAAAGTAAATGATAATAATTATGTAATTTATTGCAATTTAAAAAAAAATAAAAACCAGACAGAAAAATTTATTCCAAATTAACACAAGGTATCGCAAATGCCAACCAGTCTCATGAACTCCCTGAAGTGGCACACTTCCATGGTAGCGCATAAGAATAGAACTTAAATCATGCCTGAAGCTATATAAAAGGGGTGAATTTTAAATGTAGAAGCTAAGTGTATGTTTAGAAGAAAAATCAAGGTAAATAGATTTATACAATCTACATATTTTTGTTAATGTTCATAAATTCAGAATCTATAGGCTTTTAAAAATCTTTCCTTAATGTTTTGGGTGTATATTTATTTTATAAATATACTAAGGTAAAGTTGGCATTCCTTATGACTTCAAAACAAATTATTGCTAATTTTGACAAGGTGAGTATTTGCAAAGCTGAATCATTAGCTTTTTAATTAACAGTCAAGTATGTTATTGGCAAAATACAAGATTCCATTTAGATCTAATTTTATAAAGATTTATCTAAAATCAAGCCAAATTATATCTTTAAAAGACTGCCTTAGCCTCATCCTGAAAAATTGCAAAGATCTGGAATATATGTTTAATCCTTTTTAAAAGCTTTATTTGTAGACAATTTCACTCTATTTCCATAATTATATTCACCTGTCCTGAGTTAGGTTTGTCCCTGATTCATGATTTTTAAAATGATGAAAGATTCCAGAGGCTACACTATCTATTACCTTTTCTTAGTTTCCCAAAAAATTTTAAAAGAATAAATCAAATTTTCAGGTTTAGTTTCACTGGTCAATTGGAATACACTAGCACTTTTTTTCTTAGGACTGTTTGACTTTTTATGATTCATTGTCAAAGCCTTAAAAGCCTTTTGACACAGGAATGGTAGAAATATGAAGTTGAAATCACCATCTGCTGAAAGCCACTCATGGTTTTCTATCCGTAAAAGAAATTGATAATTTCACTGAATTTTTTTCTCTGACATCATTATCATCTACAAAAGGTTCTATAAAAGGTAGGTATATATTTATTGATTTAGATATAATATAACAAAAGCAATTCAGCCTCTTCCACATGCACATGCAATGTTGGATTTAGAACTCAATCATACCAATAAATATAAAAGAATTGTCTAAAAAGATAAATTTATCAATAGCTATTCACATTTTCAGGTATTTTAATAAAAATTCAGTAATATTTTACAGCAAGACAAAGGAGGAAAATTAATGGTTTGTAAAAGACCATGGTTAAACTTCAGTCATGACACATACATACACACACACACAGACACACAGACATACACACACATACACATTTCTCCCTTTCCCTGCACAGGAATACACTAAGATTTAATATCATTTGCACTATTCACCTCTCAGTCTCATTCTTGTAGTTCTTTGGAATTCATTTGTTTCTAAAAATGTACCTTAAAGATCTGGCTCCCTTTAGCAAACCTATCTCTTACTTTCCTATCAATTGTTCACTTACTGACCTGCATGCTGTACATATTCATTTTATCCAATGTAGAACCTAATTCTATAGCCCTAAGAACTAAAGACTATAGAACCTAAGGACTACAGCCATGCCATTATTTATGTCTCATCTTTTGACCATTCTCCTTGGGAAGAGTGTGGTTAGGAATGTGAAAGGGGTGATTTGCAGTAATATTGTTGGACATCAAATTAATTGAAGAGGACTCTAAGATACAATCCAAAATAGGGAAGAATCCATATTCTCCTTTAGAGTAATAAAAATGAGCAATTCAGGGCAAGATGGGGTGGTCTTGGTGAGAATCAATCTCAAATATAAAACATATGGGTCCCCTGGTAATTTGGCCAGAAAGGTCTCAAAATTTCATAAGATGCCAAAGAACAAAGTTAAATTGGAAAAATAAAGCCAGGAAATCTAAAGGGGGAAAAATACTCTGGAATCTAACCAACATTTAGAATTTAAAAAAATAAATAAAACAAACAGAATTGTCAAGTTACTCTGGCTTTTACAAATATGAGCAACAATAGCACAGTTTGAAAGGAAAGGAGTAAATTATGTAGAACTGTATACTTCAAGGAAAATACCAATAAGTTGAAACTTAGAGTTTATTTTAAAAAAAGTGAGTCATATAGCAGATATGCTTTAGGTAATAGATTCAATTGTTACCTTGCCAAATAGGCTGAACACTTCCACTATTGGCAAAGGTAAACGTATTTCTCTAAACTGGATATTAATTGTGTGCTAGATGAGCATGGTTGAATGATTTGAAATTTTTCTGATTGGGGAAAGAATGAAAGAAAAGATGGAAAGTAGCTAGTAACTTATTATTATGATTTGTAGGTGGTAAATAAGTATATAAATGTGAAGTACTATTGCAATATGTTTATTCTAAATGATTTTTAAATCAGTGTTGGCAAAAACAGACTACAAAGGAGGTGGTAGAGTTTAGGTGACTTAAGTTTAGGACTCTGCATGCTCTCTTCAACTGTATCTGAAGGAAACAATTGTTTCATCACAATCAGGATACAAAGTAGAGAATCTCTACAGTATTCATAGGGCATACTGAAGTTTAATAAATAAGTTGAATTTGAATATAATCTACCATAATTCATAAAAATGTAACAATATTCTTAATTACATGGAGAATAAATGCTTGAGAAGTGAATAAGAAATCAAAAAATATATGGTAATGGAAGGAGATTTGATTTTGGGTGGTGAACACACAATGCAATATACAGATGATGTATTATTGAATTATACACTTGAAACCTATATAATTTTATTAACAAGTGTACCCAATAATTTAATAAAAAGGGACAAAATAAAATTAAACTAAAGAATATGTAAAGAATATATAAGATATAAATGTGGATTCTAAGAAAATGATAACTTTAATGCTTCTAGGTCACTTTCACTATCAAGTCCTAAGATACCCTCCCTAAGCCAACCAGCTTCTGGGTCCAACAGGCAAGTGAGCACTCAGACAGTGTTGGAAACCTGAAGAAGAAAGCTGGTGCAGTATTATTTTCTTGTTAGAGATGTGTCTGTGACCCCACGGCTGACAGTCCTATACTGAGAATCAGAACAAGGTGAATTTGGGGTCAGATTTGGACTCTCTGGAAAAAAGGTGTAATAATTGTGCATGAAGATTCCTGAACACCTTCAGTTGATGTGGATTCAAAGAGCCTGGCTGAAACCTTTCCAAATCTGTAGTTTGAAAAATATGGAGAGACTAAAGAGCAGAAGACTTTTGTTCTGATAGAAAACTGCCATCCCACAAAATGTAGTAATGGACTCCTCTTCTGAGATGTTGGCATCACTGATGCTCTTAATTCCACAGAGGATGATGACATCATGTGAGAAAATTTAAGCAATCCATGGCTGAGTTAAAAGCAAGCACAGCAATTGACTTAGAAAATGAAGAATTTTTAGTAATACCTTAAACTACGCTGATATAATTTTTATATAAAAAGTGATATATTATTTTCAATACCTTTATATGAATTGTCCTACAAATATTCTTTTAGCATTTAAAAATTAAGATAAATCTAGTGAATGGGAGCATTATGTTATAATTTTATGAGATGTATTTTATTCTTTTCTAGACTACTTAAAATAATGATAGTTTTTACAATTGATAATACAACAAAATGCATATATATTAGATAATGAGCTAGTATGGAATATGTTGCATAAGTATTTCATTAGAATTCTTGAAATAGAAAAGTAATGATATAAGGAAAATTCTAATAATGTTTTGAAAGCACATCAAATTTATATTAATTTCTAATTTATATTAGAAAGCACAAGAAATTGTATGTATGAAGGAAGAACAAAAGAGTTCCAAAAGTTTCATTTGCTGACAGGGAGACAGAAAATAGTTGGCAATTTTAAGTATCCAAATGCCTCATTATATTTGAGAGTGATAAGTAAACAAAGGTGGATCAGAACAACTTGATTGAGCTAAAATATTTTTCATTTTTATACAATAAAAATTATGTTTTCTCATGAGTCTTGAAGAAAGGGATAATTATTAACTGAATGCATACATGAAATAGGTAGCTTGAGTTCAGGATTAAGGTGTTAAAATGACATTTTGTTCACACTAGCAAAAGAAAAGAACAAGAAGTGAAATAACAAAGTTAAGTAAATAATAAGCAGTAAGAAACATTAAAAGAATGAATTCAATTATATTAGTTGCTATAAGAACAGTATGCAATCTTTAAAGAAGGAATAGGATTACATTAAAAACATACATTCCCACAAGTATATAAAAGTCCCAATCCCCACTCTCCCAGCTCCCTAGAAAGACCAATTAAAAGGACTTCACATTTGTTCTTTCAGAAACTACTTATGCATATACAAGTATATACATGGATATATTTGAAGGTGTGTTCTTTTTCTACAAATGGGATAGCATTCTAAATTATTTCTCAAATACTGTTTCTTTCACTAAAACATATTTTTTATCTATATGCATGTAGATTTATCCAATTAAAAATATTACTACTGATAGATTTATTATATGGATTATAGATTATTTATTTAATTGATGCTCTACTTTTTAATGTTTACTAGAAAAATGACTTTCAGATTTCCTACTGAAGGAAGCATAGTTGACTGAGGGCCCCAAAGGCTACACTCAGAAATCCATTGCTATGTTTCGATCAAGACCATACTTCCCACGAACTGTTCTCTTCCAGTGATTGAATGTGGCAAGAATACTAAGGCAAGCTCATTCTCAGGGAATACAGGAAACCTCTGATGGACAACTTTGCCTTGAGTTCTCCCTGACAATCTTGTTGAATATTTCTCAGATTTGCACTAGAGTCTACAATGCTTCACATAACTTTTCTTTCTTCTCTTTTCTTCACTCTAGGTCATACTTGCATCTGACAGCTCTCCTTCCAGCTTCTCTCATAAGCACCTCTAATAAATTTCTTGAACATTTATTCCCATTTAAGTGTCTGCTCCTTAGAGGATCCAGACCAATACATTTTATTTTTTCTCAGTTCTTTAATAATGTACTTGAAAGAAGAAAATCAGCATATTTTTAAAGAAATTATGTCTTAAGTTTTACTATACATTTTCATCAATTATGCTCAGATCTCTTACATCATGGTAGAATAGGGTTAGGTGTGACAGAAAAATTTGATTGCCCTTTTTCAATATGGCTCATTAAAACTATGTTTGTTTTTAAGGGTTGTTTGTTTTCCATCTCCCAAAGCAGTGCCAGTTAACATGATTTATTAATACAGAGAACAGAACTGCTAGTTATTAATTATATTTCAAACAATAACACTTCATCAGCAGTTTATTTAGTGTTCAGACCAGCCTATTGAGAGAAAATACTAGATCAAACTGTCCTATTTTTATTTCAATCATTTTGTCCCTACTTAATTGCAAATCACAATACTTTGCAATATTTTGCTTTCAATTGCAAACATTTTAACATTTTTCTCAGGTTAATTTATAAAAGAATTAAAGTACTTTTGGATTAGTAAAATAGTAAGTAGTTTAGTATAAAATTTTATATTTGTTATAGTTGAAATAGAACAAAATTAAAGTATCATATAAAGAAATTTGTCTGAGTAAATGAACCTTAAGCAGTGATGTCATTACAAGTCAGACTAGTGATTGTCACAGATATTAAAATAAAATCTCAAACACTGTAAAGCCAAATTGTCACACTTTTGCATCTGAAATTGCTATGGAAAGAATTAACAGAATGAAAAATTGTTGCCAATTACACTTCATTTATTTGAACATTAGTCTTCATTTAATCCAAGGATCTCTCAGTTGAGTATTAACCTTGACGAAGACAAGGTACCAGTGTTCTTTAAGCAATTATAATTCATTTAAATATTTAGTAAAGAAGATATTTTAAAAGATACTCTATAATTTAGCATTAAGTAAACTAGTTTTTAGCAAGTTAATTTTACTTTATTAATCAAAGTTAGCAAAATTTCCTAATAATCAAATGAGTAAGCTGAATAGATAACTGTGTAAACTTAGATTTAGTCTAGACTAAAGAAGATTTGATTGAGGTGATGTCATGCAGCCCTGGTGCATAGCTGGGAAAACCGAACCCACTTACAAGCCATAACATGCCAAGTAAATACCATCAGAGCAAGCCAAATGAACAGGGAAAGTAATCTGATAACATAAGAAACATTAGCAATGTGTAGAAGAAACAAATGTCCAAAACTGATTTTAAGTCTCATCCTCTTCTTGTCCAACAATTTACTTAACAAACTCATGATTTGTACCTCAGAATGTTATATTTAAAACACAAGGCTCTCATGGAATCATTTTTTTTTGTATTAAAGTGGTAACAAGAATCATAACACACTATTTCAGTGCTACTATCATAACTCTAATAAATCAAAATTCTTATGTCATAGCTTCATAAAATTAGATAAAATTAGGCTACATCAAAATTTTGAATTTCTATGCATTAAGGGACACAATCAACAGAGTGAAAATGTAATGTATGGAAAGGGAGAAGAAATTTGTCATTCATACATCTGATAAGAATAATATTAAGAATATATAAAGAACTACAATTCACAACAACAAATCAGCCTGACTAAAAAATGGGCAAAGGACTTGAATATACATTTCTACAAAGAAACTATAAAAATAGCTAAATAGCACATAAAAAAATGTCCAACATTACTAATTATTAGAGGATTAAAAATCTACTGCTTCCTCACCCTCATTGGGTAGTTACTATGCAAAACACACACAAACAACAAAATCCGGAAAATGACAACAAATGGTAAGGATGTAGGGAAATTAGAACTTGATGAACTTTTGGCAGAATGTGAAATAGTGCAACCATACGGAAAGTGGTATGGTGGTTTTTCAAAAAGTTAAAAAGAAAATTACCATATGGTCCAGCAATTCCATTTCTGGGTAAATACCCAAAAGAATTGAAAGTAGGGTCATGGCGAGATATCTGTATACCCTTGTTCATGACATTATTATTTACAACAGCCAAAAGGCAGAAGGTACCCAAGTGTCCATCAATGGATTAATGGATAAACAAAATACAATGGAATGTTACTCAGCCTTGAAAAAGAAGGAAATTTTGATACACGATTTCCGACACATCCTACAACACGGATTAACACTGAGGACATTATGCTAAGTGAAAATTAGCCAGTCACATGCACATGCGCGCACACACATACACACACACAGAATACTGTAACATTCCACTTAATATCCAAATATAAAAAATCTTGATACCTAGAGATAGGTACCTAGAGTAGTTAAATCCATAGAGTTAGAAATTAGAATGGTGATTACCAGCAACTGGAAGGAAAGGGGGATAAAGCGTTGTTGTTTAATGAGCATAGAGTTTCAGTTTTGCAAAATAAAAAGAGTTCTGGGGATCGACTGCACAACAATGTGAATGCACTTAAACTTAACACTGCTAAACCATACTTGACAATAATTAAGATGGTAAGTTTTATAATATGCATATTTTACCACAATTAAAAAATTTTAAATTTAATTGAATATTTTCTATACAGGCAATAAGGAAAATGGCAAACAGGTAGGGAAAGGCTGTTTTTAATTGTATTTATATAAAAACATTCAATATATATTTTTGGCACATAGGATTAAAAATGGTAACTAGCCTTAATTTTTAAGTAGAAGTAAAAATGCATACATTCATTCTGTTTTTCCTTACTTATAACTTATGAGGCACAGGTATTCATTTTTCAGCAGGAACACAAAAATTCTATTTTAATAGACTTCTTATTTTACAGTAGAATAAAATTTTACCTAGGATGGCATCTAGTAAAAGGAATTTAAATCATAAGAGCTTCCTCAAAGCTCAATTATTCCTACTTTCTGACCCCTCAAACTCTGAGCTTTAAATCCTTCATTTCTTTACCTCAGGCAGTATCCTTCCTCACAAAATCTTATTATCTAAGTCCCTTTAACTGTACAGAATACATGAGTGATGCAGCTAAAGAGAGGGGCAGGTAAACCACAGTGAAGGGCTAATGAAATGCATGACAGAATTGAAATAAAGCTTACTGAAATATTTGGTAAAAATCTCATTTTAAAGATTAGTAATCTGTGACCAAGAAGGTAATGTGATTTACCACAAACTACATAACTAATTGGAAGCAAATAAGATAGAAGAGACAGGAGTTCCAGTTTTTTTCTTTTATCACAATAAAGCTAATTTGTATGCACCCTGATTCAAGTAATTATTTTCCAACTTATTACACACATGAAGTTGAAGATGCAAGATAATTTTATCTTTTACTTTTATGTGGTAGATATTTAGATTTTTCCAATTTGACTTGAAGGCCATTTTGCCTCCAATTAATAGTAAAAATATTTTAATCAAGATTTCAATTTATTTAGAAAACATTTTCTCAAGTAAGCCAAATTAAATCTCTTTAATTTATAGACAGTAAAAACATGTCCTTTCTTTTCATGTTTCTTTTCATGTTACTATAATTATTTAATAAAGATAATGTTTACAATAAATTTTACAATGTCTATTTCTATCATTGTTCAGATACTTGCTCATTTCAAATTTCATTAATTAGAATTATCGTCAAGAATCAAGGTCATTATTTCTACCAATATTCTCAATTTAGAAAAATTTTCTCAAGTAATTTCTACCAATATTCTCAATTCTAATTTTGCAGTTTTCAAGGTTACTAACAAAATGTGATCCTTCTGTGTGTAATTTTGACAACTATTTTTATAAGTACCAGTATAAAATCATGTGAATTGGATTAAAATATAAGTGCTTGAATTTATTTCTTATCTAATCTGTGAAAAACTGTGAGCAATTTCTCTTGATATTCTAGACTCACTCTCATGACCAAAATACCTTCAAATACTCTGCCTCTAAGTAATAATAAAGAGAAAATCACCAGCTCACACAAACCAGGTCAAAATCTTCTGCTTTCATCACTGCTCAAGAATTCTCTTTCAAAGGCTGTTTCACCAATATCTGAGTACCACCTGAGGCAAGATATGTAGTAAGGATGTTGCCCTTTACTGGTTAAGATGAGCCTGCGAGGGGTGTTTGAAGCTCCTTTCATAAAGATTTCATGCTGATCACATGATAGGGCTTTCTACGTCATTTTAGTGAAACTGTAAACACGTGGAGAACAGGAAGCCTGAAGAATCAGTGACTGAGAAAGAGTGATTTAACAGGATGTAACAGTTTCCTGATGAAGCTGGTTTGGCCTGAAACTGAGAAGTAGTACCTGCAACTTTGAATAAGGTGTGGAGGTAGAAAGTGACAAAAAGGATGTTGTATTATCCTTTCGTGTAAAAAAATGACTTTCACTGGGAGAAACATTGTCATCAGTATTGACAATAAAAACATGTTTACTAAATCCACTTCTGTAAATGTACTTATAAGGTAAGTAAAATGATTTTGAACATCTCTGTTTCCTGAAGGGAAAAAAAAAGTATTAGTTCACTTTCTTTGGAGAAATTTGAAAGAGATAGTAGCTACTCCATCATGTTTTAATTACTAGGAAAGCAAGATTAAAGTCAACTAATATATGGTATTAATTATAGCAAAATAATAATTTTATGTAAAGAATTCGATGCAATAAAGTTGTATTTTAAAGGCTATGTGAAGCTTACTTCTTGTTGAATTTATTTCTAGTTGAATATACTCCCTGCTTCTACCATTTAAAATATAAGCATAAAAACTGCTCTTGTCTGAATGTTAATTTTTTCCCAAATTTGTGTGTTGAAATCCTAATTCCCAAAATGATGGTATTAGGAGGTGGAGTTTTCAGGTGATACCTTGTAAAAGTGCCACAGGGCTCCCCAGCCCTTTCTACCATGTGAGTGCACAGTAAGAAGGTGCCAGCTATGAACCAGGAACAGGGCCCTCACCCAAATGCTACCATGTTTGCTCCTCTAACTTGGACTTTCCAGTCTCTGGAACCGTAAGTAATAAATTTCTGTTGTTTATAAGCTACCTAGTCTGTGGTATTTCCTTATAGCAGCTCAAACAAACTAAGACAATAATGAAATTAAGAAACTTTAAAGGCAGAAATCAATAAAGTAATGAAATGTGAGTTTAATTTGAAATTTAAAAAAGGGACTAGAGAAATCAAGCCTGACAATTAATTCTGAGAAGAGCTGCATTAGAAGGAAAATTAATTCCCCCAAATCTGAAAATTAAAACACATATTCTGGACTATAAACACAGCAGGCATATTAAGAGTTGATAGGCCAAGAAGGATTCAAAAAAATTTTTTTGTATTAGATATTCTTATAACAGGATATGAGTATTTTAACAGAGGCAAGAAAAATCACTTTTTCATTTCTCCAGAGTGAATTGAGCTGAATTTCTAAACCACAATACGTATTCATAGGAAGATAATATACTCAATATAGTTGATTGAACAATGCACAGGATATTTGACACAATCTCAGAAGAGAAAGAAGGAAGCATTAATATTAGTTTGTGAGGACTGCCAAAATAAAGTATCACAGCCTAGTGGCTAAAACAAGAGAAAATGTTCTCAGTCTGGAAGCTACATGTCTGAAATCAAGGTTGGTTTCTTCTAAGGTCTCTCTCTTTGGTTTATAGATGGCCATCTTTCCCGTGTCTTCACATGGTCTTCCTCTCTGTGTGACTGTGTCTTAGTCTCTTCTTATGATGACACCAGTCATATTGGACATACCCTAGTAACTTCATTTTAACTTAATTTACTCTTTATGGACTCTATCTTCAAATATAGTCTTGTTTTGAATAATGGAGGTTAGGACTTTAACATTAAAATCTGGGGTGCACATAATTTAGCCTGTAACAGCACTATTCAATTCTGCAAGAAAAGACAATACAGAACACCTGGTGACCATTTTCTCTCCTTTAACCTTGCTTTTTCACAGTTGCATAATATACATAACACAATACCCAATACTCAAACCGTTACTCAGAGAGTAAGGAGTTCTTGGTTGTACTGGAAAGCATGTCACATAGGATACAAGATACTTTTAGGCATGAGATAAGTTATTTATCTATTACTTCTTCCTATCTCCTATTTCTTATTGGTCAAAGTCCATCTTACAGAAAGTTAACTCTCTTGACCAATTAGGTTGTCCTGCAGCCCCACCAGAGAGCCCCTGGTAAATCAAAATTCTCTGTGGGTACAGTCCTGCAAGGGCCTCGTCATGGGTTTCTCCTGTCAGTAGATAACAAGGATGGCATTCTCTGGTCTGTGATAGAAGCAATGTCAACAACATAGACTGGTACTTTAATATCACTAAAATAGTTACCAAATTTGTAAGCTTCACTCTGGCCAGGAAGCAGAGTGAGCAGCCAGACTAGAAGTAGGGATAGTGAGAACAGCCAAGGAGATCTGAAGTGGCACACAATTTGGGCATGACATGGCATAATTTTTTGTACCACTGAGAGCCACTCGCATCATTTTTTAATGCCTATATCTTCTAGGAGACAAAGATTCCCTCACTTCTCTGAAAATGTAGATGTCCAATCTTTGTAGGTAAAGGGTAGTTGCAACCTCCACAAACGAGATTGGATAAACGAGTGTTAGCAAAACAAGTACTATCTTCTTGCTGCAGCTGGTTCTGGGCCAATGTTAATATTATTTTATTTTCTATCTCCATCTCCTATTCTAGATTTTCATCACACTTGGCTAGATCTACAGATGTTTTGAGCTGCTTACGGTATTCTAGAGTTTTTTTCCCCAAGTATTCTAAAACTGTTATTGCCTTATCTCTGTCAATCTACAGTTTTTGTGATTTCTTTTTAGATCTATCTCTGGCCATATTCCAGGTAAATTCACTGGACCCTACGTAGATTCTTTCCTGATGAATTTTTCAGTAATGACTAGCTTTTTAAGGTAATCAGGGCTGATTTTCCTAGTTAGTACCAATACTCTTGTCATTGTCTGATAATTCAATCAGATGACAAATTCATAACAGGTCAACTAATAGTAAAAGTTTCTAATTAGTAGAATGCTTACTGTGTCTTTTGGCAGGAGTGTACTCTCCCACCTGTGAAGTAGGACATCTAAGCCAGCAGAGCATACTTTTCAAGGAAGAGAAATACCAAGTGAAAGGAGTGATGATAAGAGGCAGCAATTCTATTTCTAATTCTTGATACTCAAACTAGTGTATTCTAGCTCTTAAGAACACATCATTATGCACTTTCTATTGATTAAGTGCATAAATCACAGCCTACTGTGGAAGGTGTTGCCTGATATTGGTACCTTAGCTTTACCACCAATGTGCTACTTCACCATTCTTTTCAAGCCCGCACTTTCTGGGTTTTGGGATAAAATGGTAAAATCAGTAAAATCTGTGATCATATCAATTGTTATATCTCCTTTACCATGAAAAATTCCTTTGATCTGAATTAGTGCTCTGTAAGATACAATATAGATGTGTCTGTCATTCTGTAAACTGTGAACAGTGGTGATGCTCAAGGTTTCAAAGTCAGAGAAGAAAAGACTAAATCTGGAGTATAAGTTGATTTCAATAGGAATGCATTGTTACTACCTCCAGAGTAGAAGGAATTCAAAGTAACTGCTATGTCCTGGGATGGGTAGCTACAGCTGGTTTTTCCTATAAATCATCAAGAATGAAAAATCAGCTTCTAATAGTAGAAATTTGTATATTCATCAGTGAAAGCACTTATCTCCATCTTGCTAAGAGAGGGCTTTATTGGTACCAATGTATGCTCTTTTTCTTGGGTGGTCAAAGAGGGAGGATTTTTGATATTCACAGGCTAGGCTGTCTTGTTCATCTAGGTATATGGTACTTTTTGAGTAAATACTCTTTGGTGGTCACTAAAGTGAGACAAAAATACCTGTGTGTGTATTCCTCATTCCCAAGTCCATTCACATACATAGATTCTAGAGAGCATTTCCTCACTCCTTTAATGTTGTTTTTGGTCAATTCCCAGGTTTTTGACCAATTTCCCAATTGTTTATCATAGCTGAGAAGTCAGTACTTATCTCTACCTCAGACCACTTCTCTCTCCCTAGTAAATGGACAATTGTGTATACCACTCATAATCTGCACCCTGAACAATTTTTTCTTACTGTTAACCCTTATTGCGATCCATGAGTGGAGCTGTAATATAGCAGCAGTCTACCTTCTGGCTAGTGCCAATATGTCACATCTATTTATTTGTAAGTCAAGCCTAACTCCTTGCCTCCTCTGCAGCTGATCATAGAGAACATTCTAGAAGGTCAATGTATGTTCAGAGAGCAAGATTAATAAGTGCCAAGGGGTCCAGACCAATGATTTATCTTATTTTTATTTTCATGCTGTCTGAAAAGACTTAAGCCTGACTCCTCATCTACCATTTCTATCTTCAAATGGGTTGTTGCTGCTTTTACTCCTGCAAAATATGTGATTCAGTTGATCTTAGAACATCATTGACTGTTCTTGTCCACAGCTACTTTATGTCTCATGTTCAATTGCGCAGTCTCTGTTAGGGCCTTGTCTCCCAAGAGCAGTCAGCTCTGAGACTGAAGGAAGATGAGAATCTCCTTGAAAGCTGCCACAGAAGCCCTTGGGCTTTTGTTATCTGCATTTAAGTTGATAATCAGCTGCCATTCATCTGTCAGCCTTTTCTATACTTTTACTGCCATCATAAATAGTCAAGCTACAGTTACAGATTTGAGGTTATAACTGCACCAGACCAGTCAGTCATGTGTAGCAGCCACTTGATATCCCACAACATGTTTTTGACATCTGTACCATCATAATGTCACTGCATATCAGGGATTATTACCATATCTTCACCAACAACAACGTGGTTTCTGTTGACTTCAAATCAGAAAGCAATCCAACTCCAAAATCCAGCCCCAAGGGTCTGTTTTGTAATGTCATCCCTGGTACCAATAGTACCGGTTTTCAATTCCCTGGAAAACAGAGATGAAAAAAAAGTATAGGTATTAACACTTAATGGGGGATAAGGGTGCAATTTCAGAGAAGTAGGCATAAATGAAACAGGGAAGTGAGGCACGAAAAGAGGGACAGTGATTACTAGGGGCTCCATTATTGAACTTGCCACAGTTATATAGATGCTTTTTTGGCTTCACTGGCCACCTTCAGAGAGACTATGCAAATCTCCTGCATCTCGAAACAGCCTTGAGAGGAGAAAGAGAAAGAGATGAAGGAAAACAATTTATCAGTTGTTTCTTCTCTCCCGTTCCTGTGTCTCATTATCAAAGTTGATTCCATGAATGTGAACTCTGTTTAATTTCCAGATTGTATCACCTGACAACTAGGCAGTATCAAGTCAGACTCTTCGTAATCCAGTATGGCAAGAGAGCAGGCACAATGGCCTCTCCTCCCCAGCGCTGGGGCCCTTGTCCCTTAGGTTTATGGTAGCATTAGTGTCCATGATCGTTTGCTGAAGCTGGTCAGGAAACATGGCAAAAAACTGAGGCCTGAGAAAGAGGAGATAAGTTGGTCCAGATATGCAACTTGCGATTAAAGCAAGTATCACAAAATAATAACAATTGTTGACACTAGAGGATACATACACATGTAAACACACACATTCAGATTTCCTATGTTTCAAAGTTTTCATAAATCAAAATTGAAAAAATAATAAAACATGATTTTTGAGAAAGAATAATGGTGAAAGTGAAATTGAAAGAAAGTTCACAAAAGAAAGAACTGAAAAAAAATTCTTGATAATATAAGAGATATACAGGATCAATCTATGAAGCATAAAATTTCTTTTCTTTTTTAACATTTAAGTGATATTTTTAATATGTTTATTAAAATTCAATAGATACTGCAATCTTTTTTTTAATTAAAATTATTTCCCTATAGTTCTATCTGTACATATGAGCATATCAAGTAAATATAGAGTTCTTCTAAACCAATTTCAGTTAAGTCATGGAGGCAATTGATGATACTACATTGCAAAGTGAGTGATAAACAGTCTACAGTGACAAATCTCAAACTAAGTAGTCATAAACCTGTTAAGACTCACTAATATGGAGAGAATATAAGGATAGGATTTTCGCAAGACTGGAAAACTTTTGGGCTTTGAGGAGAATTTGTTTATAAAGTCTGGATTTTTTTGGTGTGAATAAGGAGTTGGTTGCCTTTCGTCTCAATCAGCTGAGTGGGGTTTCTATGGGAACTTGTTATATAATCTCTACACTTAGTGGGCACAGCATTCTAGGATGTGACCATATTTAAGCAAACTAAAAGAGGAGTGACTAGATAAAGCATCGGGGTAGCAGAGAAAGAGAGGCTCATTTAGTAAATGGCTCCACACCTCTCTGATGATGTAACAGTATGTATGTCTTGTGGAAAAGTATATGGAAGGACTTTGGCCTGGGGTCATTTAAAAGTGAAGTGATTCTGATTAAGAAGCTTCTGCAAAGAGATTTTAGCTGATATGTATCCTCATCTGAGAAAGACAAATTATTTTAACATTAAATTAGTTTAAAATTTTGATTATTATATGAAATTAGGCATTTTTATTGACTTGGGACAATTTCGCTTCTTAAAGTGTCCATAGAAATTTATTTTACCTTAGAGTAAGCAAAAGAGCCAAAGAAGCCTATAAAGGATATATTTAGTATTTAGCCTTTTGAAGGGCACTATGAGACTAAAATAAAATATTGTTTTATTATTACATTTTATCATTTATTTTGTTCAAGTCTTTTTTATAAGCATAAATAAGGATGGCGATTTTGATGCCAATAGTTTTGTGCACCTAATTTCCAAATAATTGCACATGTAGGACAATTTAAAAAAACACATTTTAAAAGATAAATAAACATTTTTAAATATTTAATTTTATTTTGGGTCCTGCAAAGTAAATGTCTCTATGTGCACAATTTTTTGGACTTAAATCATTAACATTTAAAATTATTATGAACATTTATTGTTTTCTTTATATTTTATCAAAATTTTATGATTTTATCAAAATCTCAAGGGAAATGATTTTAAATGTAACAGCTTTCCTTGGCACTATAATCACTTTTGAGACTTTATGATTCTAGTAATGAAAGGAAGAGACTGCTTGCCTCCTGTATTTCTGGAGAAGCTATAGGAATTGACAGAGATCAGACTGAAGCAATGAGGGAAGAGGAAACAGGTTGGGGTGGCAAGGCAGAGACAGTCCAATGATCAGTCAAGCACTCCTTTTTTTTTAAGGAGTTACACAAATCTTTGCAATGAAGCAGATATATAAGCTCCTGGCTAATCTCTGTGTCTTGAGAAATACCACAATTTGGAAGCATCAGCTCCAGTTGCAGGGCTATTTAGTGGATGGTTTTTTGTTCTTTACAGAAAATTCTGGCCAGGCTTCTCCCTTCAGATCAGAGACAGATTCTCCATTTGTTTTCTTATTTTCCCCAAAATGCTACTGATTTCTATCTGGATTGAAATGTTCACAGGCAAATATTACAGAGACTGAAATCAAGTCTTAAGGCAGTTTTATCTCTCCTTTCAAACACACACACATACACACAAAACACAGGTATACTAATCATGTTGTATAATCTTGGGCACAACATTTACTAATGTTAGCCTCAATTTCCTTATCTATGAAATAGGAATAACTATACTGGCTCTAAAATCTGTTAATACATATAGCAAGTGAGCTAGTGTAGGTGAGTGCATTTAAACAATAAGTTTTCTATACTGGAGTTTACTAATAGTAATACCGCAAATATTAAAAGTCAGTAGCTTATCACAAAAGCTTTAAATTACATTAATTTAGAAAATTATCTAAGTGAACTGAATTATAGCCAAGTGTATTTTTTCTTAAAAAAATGATATTCGAATCCAGTTTATGGAGTTTCTTTAGTACATTATTTAAAATTTTCTGCAGTAAAAAGGATGTAACAAATTGCAATGCTAAAAGCACTATGGTGAAATCGTTTTAGGTGAATTAAGCTTTCTATGGGTAAAAAGACACAGAAAAAATGTTATTTAAACGTAAATAGCATCTACTCATTTGAAGTCATAATGACTTCACAGCATTGAATTATCACATTATAGCCCTTCTCAGCAAAGGACTGATAAGTCTACAATATACATACACTACAGATTCAGAGAAAATCGACTGATTTTTATCTCTACTTTTATAAATTTTGACCTCAGAAAACTTGTGATAAAAGCCTACTGTACCTTGAGATTTTTTGCTGTTCATTTCTGAAATGTAATTAAGCTTCAGCCCTATTATTCTCTGACAATGGAAAAACCATTGATTGTGCTGCTTTTGAAATCCTGTATCACATTTGGCACTTTCTAATAATGATGCCCTTAGCTTAAGAAGAAGGAGAAAATTGACTTGACCTAATTAAAAACTTTGAAGATCTTCTCTATTATATATTTTTTCATAAAACTTATGTGGGCCATATGTCAATCAAAGAATGAACATTTTAAACAATCTTCTGTCAAATGGAGATAAAATAAAATGATATATGTTAAAGTAAATCAGATTGTAAGAAATAAGATTTGTCAGACTCTATAAAATTTCTAAGCAGAATACACATCAGTGAATTTTCAAAATGGGAGCACATTCATCTGTTAGGCTCAAGTGCCTCAGATCCAAGAAAAAGACTGAGCTGTGCCAAGAAAGGTGATTCTGTAGTATAACAGCATCTCTCTTCAAAAATAATTACTATACACTTCAGTGAATAATCAAGAATCTCTTATTATCTTGGTACCATTTTTCTATCTTCTTCCATTTTCTCTTACAATGAGATCACCCCTATTTTTATTTCTGAGTGAATCCAGAGCCAGCAAGCTGCAGACGGCTTGGAAATTTTTCAACTTACAGTTTTCATGCTATTTTAGAATTACTTGAATTCAGACAATAAGCAAGTCAAAATATGAAATGAAGTTCAGTCTCCTGTTGCAACTTCAAAAACCTAAGTAGACTCAAGTATTGTTTAACGTGTCAAAATCTATTTTTATAAAATCTGTGACATCTATCTTTTGATCTTTTTATCTCTTACATATTTAGAATTGTCTGTTTCTCCTCTGTGCTCTGTGGTTCCAGACCATATTGTATAAACGGTCAAACAGCTGCTGTTTTCTTGGTTTTGTGAATAATATTTTATGATGATGAAATTTTTTCTTCTGCTATTAATTCTTGGCTATGTACATACATTGTCTCAGATATTTGTTTTGTCTCAGAATATTGCTTCATATTTCTTTAGCTATGACTTCATACATGTAATTATGTAATTAATACTTGGTTTTTATCTCATTTTACAAAATTATATTTTAATGTAAACTTACAAAACACATATAATTTTATAATATTTTATTAATATAATTCAAAATTTCCATTGGCTTCCAATTGACCAGATAAAAAATTAAAATGTTGCCAACCTTACATAAAAGATTTTCTGCAATATACTCCAAATAATCTTCTAGCTAGTTTCCAGTGGAAATTTTGGTCTTACTCTAAACTCTGGTTTAAATGAATTTTCCTCATATCTGAGAACCTGCCTTTGCCCCAAGTGTCATTGTAGTATTCTCTTTTATCTGGTCTTTGAGGCTCTTGGAATGCCAAATAGTTGACCTACAAAATCTATTGTTAATGAAGCCTTTACAAGTTAACTTTTCCTATCTGTTCCTACTAGGGAAAATTATGACTTTTTATTCCTCCAATACTCAATAATAGTCTATTGATACTGCTTTCACAATACAGCTCCAATCTCTGTAATTCATTAAATGAATTAGGTCTTGAGTATTAGCCACCCATTAAATTTGTATATTTTAATTGAAACAGTGAGATTGTTTTATATGAATCATCCATATGTTACATTGTGATCTGCACATCTGTGAAAGAGAACTTGGTTTCTGTAAAGGAAAATAGGACTAATCCACTAGACTCAGGAGAGCCAGATACGTGGAGAAAAACTTTTACAGAAAGGTTAATTACTGTAGTAAAATTAAATCACCAAGTCACTGTTCAAAGTAGGGAAATGGAGAAGGAATTAGTATTAAGAGAAGACTAGCTTAGATATAATTAATAATAATAATAAAACAAAGGGTCTTCTTATATATAAGAAATAAAAGAAACTTCCTAAACATATAATAATCAGTGGGTTTTTCTGGAATTGTGGACACACACATAAAGCCATATACCCGTGACACTGAAAAAGAAATGCATAGATGAAATTTTGAAGTTGCTAATGATTCTCAGGTTTTTGGATCATGCGGTGCTAGATAAATAGTAATAAATTATAAGTAGATTTTGAGATAGTCCATAAATATTAAGAAATGAAGCAAATCAACTTCGAAACAAGCAGTTAACAATAATGCAGTGAATGAAATTAGAATTATTACTATTATGCCTAGAAAAATTATTGAATAGGTTCAATAAATTATTTAAATATTAAACTGTGTATGAACCTATTCAAAATAATGAATAGTAAACATACAAATAAAATATACAAAATAGGCAATAAACTTATGGAAATCACTAACTGCAAGGAAATTATGTAATTCTGAAAATAAGATAGTTCACCCAAAGTTTGTAGTTACATTAGTACAAAAAATACCTACCATGTTAATAAAGCAGATGTATACTTGTACCTCTCTCTTACATTAGTTTGTGCATGCCCAATATGCAGCTGCAGTGTCCAGTGCCCAGTGTAATAGCTGCTCATTAAAAATTCAATAAATCAATCAAACACTTGGAAGTTATATGGTATATAACATATTCTTCAAGATAGTATAAAAACCAAGAGTAATAATCTTGAAACAAATGTCAATTGAAACACTTTTTTTTGAGGGAAAAACCTTTTAATAAGAATATTAGACTATATGAACAGTGGATTTACAATCACTATAGCATAGGAACTTGCCAATCTGAAGTGAGGCTGACTATAAACAACTCAACAACCAAAATGTCTATACTCATGTATACCAGCAAATGATTAGTTCACTTGAATGTGACAAAGAAATGCACTCTCACTGTGTGTCAAGAATCAAAAGAACTTTTTACATAGTTACATGGTTTAGTATACTTGGAGCTTTGGGCTAATAATACCAAAGCAGAAGGTTAGATTCGAAGGTAGTTAAGTGAGTTCTCTTAAGCTCCACTATAACAGACTAAGTACCTCTACTTCCTTGTTCAATACTCTAAATATACTCACTATTGACTATGGCGGTCAATAAGCATAAGGGAATGCATGAATTACCTTAAATCTATTAAAAATCTGAATGAAAAGAATGAACCTAACTCAAAGTAATTTTTCTCATGATTACTGGTAAAGTGGAAGAATTTTTATGTTGCTTTATTGTGTTATCATTAAAACACATTACACAATCATAATTTTTCAGAAAATACTGACAGGTGTAAAAACCATATTTTGTAAACACTATATTTGAGTACATAACACAAATGAAGCCCATATGAAGGTGGTGACATGCTTAAATAAGTTTTTTACTGTTTTGTGTAAAATTGATACAAAGAAAGCACATCACAGATTATACATCTTATGTTAAATAAACAAAAAAAAAAAAAACAGTAAACCAATTAAAAAACCTCAAAATTTGGTTTTATTTAAGTATTGAAAACCATGAACATACATAAATACACACACATCAAATTTCTGTCTTATAATTAAAAGCAACAAGTGTCATTATTTAGATTATTATAAATAATGTGCTTTGTCAAGGTATGCTAAAGGATAAAGTATTATATATAATCAGAGTGATTTCACTTGTTTGACTTAAAATTTGAGATGTCTAGCACATAAAAAATATGAATACATGTGTGGTATATCTGTTTATAGATTATTCTGCTCTAACATCATATAAAGTAAGTAAGTATATCACAGTAAGTATAACAGTTAAACTATACATAAATTTTTCTAAACTGTGCAAACCAACTCTATGCTTGGTTGTTGTTTTGTTTTGTTTTAATTTGTTTTTATTTTCTTATGGGTTTATGTGCAAATAAACTAAAATTTCTAGTATAATTTCCCCATCTTTCCATTCATGATTCAGGCTTCCCAGTTGAGGCACAGCGTAGTGTCAGTGAAACAAATCCTTACTAAAATAATTAAATCTTAATTGGGGGAGTTAGGAACTTTAAAAGTGACTTTAGACTATAGAAAGTTGCAATCTGAAACATATTAAAGAAATTCAACCCTACGATGTTACTTTACATGCACATTCAGAAACCAGAATCACAGGAGAAATTTCATATGTGCAGATGAGCACTTTTGAACAACTCATAAAATAAATGCTATTTAGTCTGAAAAGCCTTGTGATTTGGGAGCCAATCTACTAGATAGATGCCAAATTAACTGATAATTGTCCTAGGCTGAAACTAGCCATACTGTCTGGTACTGATAAATACTTGAAAAATAACATTTTCATAATTTTATGAATTTCTATTAAATGAAAAAAACCTGCAAAAATAATAGAAACATCAAACCTCAAACATATTGCTAATGCAAATTACTCCTTTGTTAGAGAATAATATCTTTTTTTTAACAACGCTTAAAGCAATTCAGTTGAAAAGCTAAATCCACAATTATACTGCATGTTATGCTTGTATAATGTCTCCATTCACACAGCCCATGCTTTACCCACACATGGATGCTAAATTGTGGCAATGTGTGTGGGTAAAGGAGTTTATAGGATAAATCATTGTTAATTCTTAGCATCCAGAAAAATAACTGGTTTTGCAAGTATCAGAGTAAAATCATTTGTAGTTGCTTCTGCTCTCCCTACTACTGAAGATTATACCTTCCTCAGAATACTTGTGTAGTCAAATTCCATACAGCCTGTCTACCATATAGTTGGTTCTTATTACTCTGAAAAAGTGTGTAGACACAATTTCATTGCCTTCAGTCCTGGGAGATTTCTCAGAAATATTAACTTGTTACTTTAGCTAATTATTAGTCACATATAGAAATTATTATGGGTATATATTTGCAAATTAGAGAAGTACAAATGAATCATAAGCTTTTATAGTTTAGAAAAATTGCCATATTTTCTTATTCGGCTTCATTGTTCAATGCTATATACCTAACCGTTTGTATAACTTTCTCCTGAGTCAAATAATTGATTTTAAATAAAAAAAAAAAATAAGAGCTAGCTTGTTTAAATATATGATAACTTAGTTATAAGCATATAGATTAAACTGTTATTTACAGAAGATACCATTTTTAAATGTCCAGTGGGGTGAGTAGGGGTGGAGATGTAGCAATTTCCCTTGTTTGGATAGACCCAGTGATTCTTAAACTGTATGCTTCATTAACTTAAAATATCAAATTAGTTTGAAATTTGATAACCAAAATAATAAAATAATAATACATTATCTCTATGGCCGTGAAAAAAAACACATTGCATGACACAACAATAATGGATTATAGACAGTCTAACAGTGAATTTCAGACTTGAGTTGTTATTATTAAAGTAAAGAGAAAGAATGATATTCCTTGATAAGCTCTTTATGCTTCTTTGATTCTAAAAAAAAACCCCACAATTTTCAATGTCTAATTCTGTAAGATTTATAGTATTAGAAAATACTTCTTATTCTCCATTTCACTATTCTTACTTTCCAACACCAAAAAAGCCTATTATTCCACATCTAATAACCCAATATATGACATTGCTCATTCATTTCAGTAAATCTTCAAAAATGAAAGACATCCAATAACAGAATATATTTCACATTACAATTTAATTCAGTTTCCACATTGTCCAAGCAGTCAGAAGTTAACCTCTGATTGTTCTTCAGTGTTCTTACCTGCTGCTATCTATGAAAAGTTATTGACAGAAAAAACTAGGAGTGTGAGAAAGATGAATGGAATCTAAGGTTTTCAACTCTTTGAGAGGCTAAGAGACTTAGGTATTTTGTTATCATTTAATAGCTAATAAGCTTTCTTTTACTCCAGTGTTTCCTCCATAGTAGCAATTCAATGGGAAGTATTGAAAAAGGAAGAGACACATAGAGGATCACTTCTCAATCTTTTAATATATTCATATATATGTTTCTGCCAGATTATAAAATTCAGATCCTATGATTGTGAGAGCATGTACTCATATCTCCTTTCATGATTATACATTAAGTCTCTCTAATCTCTTTCTGGTTCCATCAAGTTCTTTTTTATATTTTGAAGCTATGTTATTAAGCACACACACATACTTGTTAAATAATCCTAGATGATTGCCCATTTATCATTATGTGAATCTTTCTCTAGTTCTTGCATTAAAATTTATCTTCTCTGATATGAGTGTATTTACACCAGCTTTCTTTTGTTTTAGAGTTTATATGATGGATCTATTTACAAACTTCCAACATTTTTATTTTAAATAGCTCTTGGTCTCTATATTTCAGTTGTTTCTTTTATAAGCAATATATAAATATTTTTAAAAATTGTCTTTCAGTCCAGTCTGAAAAATTTTTGTCTTGCAATTGGAATATTTGGTTCAATAACATTTAAATTAATTACTGATATTTGGGTGTATAATGACCACCTTACTATCTGTTTCCTATTCGATCCAACTGTTCTGTTACTTTTCTTCTATTTTGCCATCTTTTGCAATAGTCACATATTTTCCATTATTACATTGATCTTTATTAGGTATTAGTTTTACATTCTTTCATTATTATTCAAATTATTACACTCAAATAGGTAATAATATTAATTAATAGAAAATGTTAAGATATTAGAACACTAACTCCATTTACTTCTTTTTATTTATTGTCATTTTATTGTACCTAGAGGTTAATGCCCACGAGACATTATTTTTATTATTGTATAAACTTAAGACCCTTTTAGATTTACCTACATACACTTTCCAGGGTTTTTATTCTGACTTACATTTTCATAGTCTTTGGAGATACTTTTCCTTCTCCCAAAACAATCTTTTTAGTTTCCTTTAGTATAATACTGCTTATGACAAAAATATCCCTTAAGTTTTCTTTTGTGAGATACTGCTAATGACAAATTTTAGTGAGATGCTGTTTATGACAAATTCACTAATAACAATAATATATAAATGCCTTTATATCATCTTCCACTTTTGAATTCTTTTGGCAATTGTCTTCCCTGAAAGAGAAGGTTATATTCTAAAAGTGATTTGCTTCTAAGAGTTTGCTAGAGAGTATCCTCAGGAAGAATACTTGAGAAAGAACAAGGAAAAAAGGTTGGCAGAGGGAAAAGCTAAACTGTATTGAAGTTGCAAGAATAGTCTCAGTGAATTCAACAGGCTCTCTAGTTGAGATGGTGATTATAGTCATCTTTAATTTGAGCAAGTGAAACAAATATTTGCTTATTCATGTAAACAATTATTGGAGATGGGCTGTTCCTGGTAAGGCAATACAACATCTAGCTGGAAGTATTTTCTATATGGACTCAGTTGTGAACCATCAAGCATACTTAAGGAGAATGAGAATCTCAGTTTTGGTAGAGGGACTCATCTGGACAGTGTACCATCATTCACAATAGCAGCTACTTTTAGCAATCTAGAGGTGTTCCATAGTCTTCTGATTTCTGTTCAATGGAGGCATCAGCAATAAGACTTATTATTATAATATCTTTAAATGTAATAAGTCTTTTCCTCAAAGTGCTTTTAATATTTCCTATTAGTAGTTTTTCTTTGGAATGATCTGTTTCTCATTTTTTTTAAATTTATCTAGCTTAGGGGTACTAGGGCTTCCTATTGATATGGCCTGATAGTTTTTATCGGCTTTGGCAAATTATTAACTATTACTTCTTTAAAGAATGTTTTTCGTATTATCTTTCTCCTCCTTATTCATACATTAATATTTGTATAATATTCTATGCATTCTTACATTTCTTTTTCAAGTTTCTAAACTTTTTTCTTTTCATGCTTTAATATGGATATTTTATAGTAATCTATCTTTAAATTTAGTAATTCTCTTTTTAACTGTTTAATGTAAGGTTTAACCCTTCTATTTAGTTCTTACTTTTGTTATAGTATTTTACCTTTCTGTAATTTTATTCTAGTGAAATTCTTCATAATTTTATTTTTCAGAACATATGGTTATTCTTGATTGCATGGCATATTGTGTATGAAAAGTTATAGATATTTTAAATGATGTTGTTTTCCTTCAGAGGGGAGTTACTCTTAATTCTGACAGACAGGATGAAGCACATTTGTTTCAATTTAATTAGTGACAGAATTGATAGATTTGAGCTTCCTTATTTGTAAGCTTTACTTTGGTTTACTTTTGAATCACCTTATCTCTGAGAGTGAAGCCATCCAGAGATCCCAAAGAGATTGTTTATAATAGAGTGCTTACAAGTCCTTGTTCTTTTGTCATAGATGAAACTTCCACTTATGTATAACCCAAGGTGCTTGCAAAATAAATGGAGCAAAATACATTAAAAAGCAGGCCTTCAGGTTAATTTATTGTGTGATTCTTGTAATTCTTCAGTTCAACCCAGAAGTATAGACAGGTTTTAATGATCAAAGGTATGAGTCTGAGATATTTTGAGGTTGGAAAGGGTGTCCTTTGCCTCGGTATTCAGGACAAGCTCATATATAAACAGCACTCCTTCGCCATGTCTGACAATATAGTTAATGACATTTAAATTATTTGTCTTAATACATTTGTATGAAATGTTTTAATAAACATAGGAAATCACTTCTTTTGGACAATAACATCAGTGAGGTTGCCACTTTTTATCTTCAAGCCATGAGTTCTTGAATCTTCAATTCTCTTTTGGATTTCCTCTCTCTATAACTATGGGCCTATGAACTTATAGACTTTTGCATTTAGCTTTTGATGCCAGTTATCTTTGTCAAAATAATGTTATTTAAAAAACAACCACAAAATCTTTCTTGCTTATCTGCAAGCCTGCTGGGTTTTATCTGTTTTAGTTTGGGTTTAGCTACAAAGCTCTCCTCTTGCGGAGTTTGGTGGGTGGGCTATGGTAACTCTACTCCCCATGTCTCTCCTTTTTGGACTAGCAAGCTGGCTTCCTGGGACATATTATTTTTATAATGATAGTGAATTTGCAAGAGAGCAAGCAAAAATATGTGTGATGCTTTAAACTCTATTATCAGAACTTCCCGGTGATGCAAGTCACATGGCCGGAATAAAGTCAAAGAGTGAGAAATTAAGCACATTTAGTAGAAAGAATTGCAAAGTAATACATGGCAAAGTTCTGGATTCCAGAAAGATTAAAGAATAGAGATTGATAATGATTCTACCACATCTTCCTTCTATGCCTCTAGAGTTTTTATTTCTCTCATCTGCTTGAAAAAACTAGAGCTATTTCAGTGCTCAGGCAATACATAGTACTTGAGGCTCTTTATTTTTATATTTCTGGATTTTCAGAGCAATTTGTCTTAAAGCCTATATTCCATGACTATTAAAGTTTATTTTAAAACAAAATAGGTTTTATGCATAGAATATGTTTATGTCTGGTAAAATTAATAGAAATATAACAGTCTAAAGTCATTAAACATTTATGTTGACTGACTTACAAAGTTTGCCTGATCTCCTCTTAATTATATGTTCTTGATATTAATTGAAAACCACTTCCAAGTATTGGGAAGATTTTAATAAATATGTTGTCTGTGAACCTCTTTAATAACTTGTCTTTCTTTGTTCCAATAAAAATAATTCTCATTGTCCTTTGTCATAATCTTTTCTAATCATAAATTTCACTTCTAAAAATTGCTGCTATGAATTTTGAAATGAGAATGCATATTTAGCATCTTTATAAATTGCATTTCTATTTTGTGCTGAACAGATCCTTTACGCTCTTATTGATTTCAATTCATTTAAAATTCTTGTTACATAACATTACCGTGTGTGAGTATGTCTGTCTGTATGTGCATGTGTGTATGCATATCCATCTCATTGTCTCACATACCATCAAGCAAACATACCAAGGTGTTCTTATGTGTGAGAAATGCTGGCTAATACAGATACATAGAGCCATGGAAAAACAGGTCATAAAGCAGAAGTCCCCTTTAAGGGTCTTAATCTCTAACCATAATTTCAGCAATAAAACTATTGAAATAAGCACTTTAGTTAAATGTTGCAATATCATCATTTGGAACACTAACGATATATTTGAATTGCTCTTTAAAAGGAGCTGCAGATGAAAAATATTACAGATTTTAAATAGTGTTAATTTTACTTTTCAAAACTCAGTCTTTATAGCATATTAAAAACATGTGGTGTTATTTTTACTTTAAAAACTAAACTAGTTTAGTTTAAACTCAGCTTAAAATCTTACTATATCTCTCTTATATTTTTAGCTTCTATGTCAGTGTTATCTTCCTTTATTCAGATGGACCAAATGAAGGAGTATATAGAGTCCTCCAATTAAAACAAATGGGAAACTAAATATGGTGCTGGGAAAATTAGAAAGCCACATTAAAAAAAGTGAAACTAGACTTCTATTTGTCATCACACACTAAAATTAATTCAAAATGGATTAAAGACCTAAATATAAGGCCTGAAACAATTAAAATACACAGAAAAAAACATATGTACTAAAATCATAGACCTTAGGTTTAGAGAATATTTTATGAACTTGACCTCAAATTTGACCTAAAAGCAAAAATAAATGAATGGGACTATATCAAAGTAAAAAGCTCTGCACAGCAAAAGAAACCATCAATAAAACAAAAAGGCAACCAATGAAATGGGAGAAGATATTTGCAAACAACACCTCTGATAAAGGGTTAATATCCAAAATATGTAAAGAACTCATATAACTCAACAAAAAACAAAACGAACAATCCAATTAAAAAATGGGCAGAGGGCCTAAACAGACACTTTCCAAGATGACATATAAATGGCCAACAGCTGTATGGAAAGATGCTCAACTTCCAGCCATTAGGTAAATACAAATCAAAACCATAAAGAAATAACATTTTACACCTGACTTGCTGAGAGGGCCAGTGGAATACTAATCAGCCATAAGAAAAGACGAAGTACTGCCACTTGTGACCACATGGATGAATCCTGAGAATATCATGATAAGTGAAATAACAGAGAAAAAGTCAAGAATCATATGATTCACTCATATGTTTGATATAAAACAGAAAGCAACAAACAAATAAGAACATCAAAAACTCATAGACACACAAAACAGTAAGGTGGTTACCAGAGGAAAAAAGGAGTGGAGAGGAAGTAGAAGATGTAAAGGGGGTTAAATATACGGTGACAGAAGGAGATTTAACTTAGGGGGTAAACACAAAATGCAATGTACAGGTGATGTATTATAGAATTGTACACTTGAAACTTATATAATCTTATTAACCAATGTCATCCCAATAAATTTAATAAAATTAAAAAAATAAGAATAAAAAATACTATTCTCTTTAATGTTATTTGTGTATTAGAGCAATGGTCTCCAATCTTTTCGGCACCAGGGATCAGTGCTTCTACGAGAATCTAATGCCGATGATCTGAGGTGGTGCTGAGGCGGTGAGGCTAGCACTGGGGAGTGAGTACAAACACAGATGAAGTTTTGCTCATTTGCCTTCCATTCACCTACTGCTGTGTGGCCTGGTTCCTAACAGCCCATGGACTGGTACCAGTTCATAGCCCAGGTTTGGGCACCCCTGTATTAGAGGATTATATTTGAAAAACGATTCCCTTATATTTGAAACTTTATTGATTTTGGTTTTCATTCAATTATTCAGTAACATAATGTTAATGGAAGCAAAGGTGATCAATCTTAATTAGCACTAGAATGCATATATATATATATGGACATATTTATTATTTTTTATTTACAGTAATTCATTTTTAAATCTATTTTGCTCCACTCATTATAAAAGCAGATATTTGGTTGGTTTTAATATTTAATTCTAACTTTTTTAATTCAGTTACCCAGAGACGACTAATAGCAATTTTAGAAAATATAAGCACTGTGTATTTGCATATAATTTAACAATAACTTAGCTCTGTTTATTGCTATACACCAGTTCCTATGTGTCATCTGAATTTCCTGCATATCCTAATAGCTCTTATGATACACCACCTTCCTGAAACAAACCTCCCATTACAATTTTTTTGGCTAATTCTGACATATAATAGCTTCTAAATAAATATCTATTGGATTAATAAATTAGTGAATTGATTCAATTAGAGATTATAATCCCATATAAAAATCACAGGATAGCACATCCTATTTATATACAAGTTAGTATGGCAAATTCTATTCCTGTTATAGATTTTAATAATCAAGAAATCCTCACAAGGAACAATCTGTTGCTGATTTTCCTCACAAAGAGAAAGAGATTGTGGAGAGTTGACCTAGTAATTTTCATACCACAAAGTCCTCCAGTTGTATTTATACAATAATATATTCAAATTTTGTGAATAGTACCATGGATCTCAATCTTTCTGTGCATGTGTTTATGCATGTGTGTGTGTGTGTGTGTGTGTGTGTGTGTAGACAGAAAGAAAGGCCAGAGAGACGAAGAGAGTGACAGAGGTAGAAAGGGATAATAAAAGTAGATATCATACCTGGTCAGAAGGTTGGTTAATTCCTTAGAGCTCTTTAATAGAGGACAAAAAAAAAACCCCTACAGGTGGCCCTCTCAGCAAGTCAGAGCACTGAGTTGCTTCCAAAGCAATTAATTCTCTGTGGGATACAAAGGAATTCATTAAAATAGAGAATTGTATTGCCTCTGAGGATTTGTGGGAATGTTTAGATCTTTTAGAAGAGTAACAGTTGAATGAGCAAGTAAAGCCAATTTTAAGTTTTCCAGTTTCTCAGTTATAATTCAGGTTGATTCAGGGTGAGATACAATTATGGTAAAGGGTAATCTTTACAGCTGTGTAGAATCACTGTAGCTTATATGTATATTTGTACCAATCTTTCATTTGATTAATTTCATAGATTAATCAGAGAGACAAACGAAATAGATCAATGTTTTAATAAGGAAAGTCTGAATCAGGAAATTAGTTTATCATATGTTGCCTCTGAACCCTAGCACTTTTACAATTAGCTCTAAATAGGAATCTCTGTATACCTACAGAAATATGTGCATATGTACTACAGGGTGGTGGGTAAAAATGGCTTCCAAGAAAGCTAGAACATGTTTCTGTCACTTCTGCTTTCCAGTGCCAGTCCGAACTTTCAGTGACAAGATAAACATAAAAAGATATGTGTCATTCCTGTATATTATTTGACTTAATGTTAATTTTTGATTTAAATATGACTAGTTTTATTTTATAAGTAAAATTTTATTGTTATATGATGGCATTTAATCCAGAAATTATTTATATTTTAACGTCTATAACATCACAGGTACTATGAAATATCGAAGTTTTATCTTACATATTTATTTTATATGTTTATAGATACATTCAAAATTATAAAGAGAAAGACATTTAGGGTTTTAAAGAGGAAAATAGTTTCATGATAAAAATGGGTATATGTGAATATTGAAGTTCTGTATTTTCTGTAGTAATATAGGACTCATTATGTCAAAGCATGCTTATTGTGTGTGTGTGTGTGTGTGTGTGTGTGTGTGTGTGTGTTCCAAGACATGCAAATGTGGTTCTAGATTAAATTACTACAAATCTACCAATGATATTGTCTCCTTTAAAAAAAAAAAATCAGATAAATGTGTATTAGACAGATCTTGCCTCAGTATTCTAGGCGGAGATTAGTTAACCTTTTTGTCACTTTCACTACAATAATCATTTGGTACTAAAGAATCTGCTAGTCCACCTAGTTGGTTCAAGGTAAAATTGCTGTGTGAGTGCAGAATTTATTTTCAATCTCTACCTATCCTTTTTCCGCTATTCAGTTATCTCCTGCAGGCACTCAGTGGTGTTTTGCTGCTGTTCTCACATGTCACTCTGAGGGACAATGACAACTCACTTTCCTTTAAGGAAAAGCCTTAGGGATTTAGTGCATTTAAGTGCCTGACTCCTCCCACATATGTTTGCCTTCCAAAGGATGACCAGAGTACTTTTCTTTATTCATTCAAAGATTTCTAATGGAGGTCTTCCCAGTCTTTCTTAAATAATGGCATGACTTTTTACAAAGCCAATCCAATGTCTAATTTCAAGCTTTTTAAGTTTCACTAGGCTTTGGAAAGAAACCAACATATTACTTAAAACACGACTTTTTTATTTTGAAATTCACTGTTGAATTGATGCCCATTCCACCTAACTTTTTAATGGATGCATGCCTCATTTCCTTTAGTTTGTGGATAGTCATTTTCTTCTCTGTTTAACTGGTAATTTTTCTGGTGTTTGGCACAGTAGGGATTTGATAAATACTTGTTGATGAAGCTACCTTGCACCACAATATCTGACCTAAGTTGTCACTTATGGTTCCCCAGATATTGCTGTTTAATTGCTTTCAATTATTTTAGTCTGTGTCTACCCAAGCAAAATGAAGTGGTGAGTCAAGCAATTGTCTTGTGAATGTGATCAATATAGAAATTCAATATGGATAATTGAGGCATCCCCCAACTCACTTTTACCTGAGTAGCAAGCTTTTTTTTGGACAGAATTGTTCAGGTAATTGCCTCAACTGTCCATTTTACTTTGCATTATAGACACAGGTCTGTAACTAGCCTAACAGACCATGGAAACACTGAATAGTCAGTGCATTTCACAGATAGATCATCACCTAGTTCATTCATTTGTAGTGCTTCTGGATAAATCAGTCTGGCTAGCCTTGAATAATTGCATTGATTAGTTTTGCTTCTTCATGGCTGAGATTTGTAGCGCACAGAGATATGGTCCTAGCTTCTTTGTTTTCAAATAGTTTTATATCCATCATTTTTCCAGGTCCAGCAATTGGCAACATATTCCAAAAGAAAAGTATAACAGGTAACAAATTAATTTGGATTGTGCAAGTAGCCAACAGAAATATTTTGAACCTCAAAGAGTACTGTTTAAGGTATGACAACAAAAGGACAAACTTGTTTAATGTCATCAGACTGCTAAATAAATGATTTCAGTTTCATAAGGAAATAATATTCTTTTTTAGAAAACATTTCACCTTAATTATTGAAGTAATCTTTTGGACATAGCAAAATGTCCAAATGTCCTTTTAGACATTACAAAACTATTTATCGAGTGCTTTAAACTCCAGTATTAGATGAAAGCCTGCATTTTACAATTACACTGTGTCTACATTTCCTTTCTAAAATTATGAACTAAATACACAATAAGTTCTTTGAGTCATATGACTAGTTTTATTTTATCTACAGCTTTCTGCTGCTACTAACCAAGTTAGTTATATGACTTATTGTTTTAGAAAGGACTGAAAAGAGACAGTTTTTTTTTAAAGCAGTTTAAGAAGGGATGTTTAAAGAACAAATACAGAGAAAGGGAAAAACAGCTAGAAAGGACAAAGTGAAATGTGTAATAAAAAGTTAGAGTAGATTTAATGAAGCCTTTTTCTTTTCCTTTTGTAACTATCCAAACATTTTGGAATCATATTTGTTTACACTTGGCACCTGAAACCTTTAGGTTTCTATGGAAAAAAGAGTTTATACACTTTTTGGCTACCTCCTGGCCTTTGCAATGGTATACTTTAATAGCATGTTTACAGAAGAATAAGAAACACATGCAAAAATTTCCTTCTTATAATACTTATGAGCTTAGGTGGTGATCTATCTGTAAATTACATTGGTTTTAGGAAAGACATCTTTGGAAAAACAGATTCATTTTAAATGAATTTTAAAACATTAAAGTTAGTTTTAGATAATCGTTGAATTTTCTCAAATCCTGCAAAGTTTCTTCTTATATACCCAAGGTAAAGATTTGTAAAGGAAGAAAAGGAGGAAAAGAGTAAGTTTGTCATAGTAAATGCCAAGCTTTGGACTTTTAAAGTATTGATTCCCCATCTCAAACTTCTGAGCTTTTAAGTAATTCCTCTTCTCATTTCACCTCACCCCAAAAGTCCTAAGTTTACAATTTATTTTCATTCAGATAAATGAATAGTGTTAAGAAATACCCATTAAATAAATAAATGTATGTGAGGGTGTGTGTGTGTGTGTGTATAGGTGTGTGTATATATATATATATATATGTATATATATATATATATATATCCTCATAATTCAGTCTTAAAATGATTTGTTTTACATTCTACTAATTAATTTGTATGAAAATTTCCAGAGAATTGCTTTAACATGCATTTTATTTTGTTTATGTATGCCCAGACAGAATTGGATTTCCTGTGAAGTTGATGATTGTCAAAATACATGTAATACAAGGTAAGGGCCATCCTGGCACAAGCCAGATAATTTCTGTCATTAAATGCCTGTTTTATTGACTGCTATAAATAGAAGTCACTTTGTATGCAAACAAACCTTTGCCAAAATGAAATCATTAAACAAAAGAGCATTTTATTGCTGCATTATTCTGTCTGCTTACTACTGTCAAACAGTATTCCAAATCATAACCAAATGACGATATGTAGGATAGTAAATGTTACATAGCATGCTGAAAATTAAAAAGAAGTGCTAGTGTTATTTATATTTAACAAAGTTTTATTTATTGTAAAACTATAAATCCATTAATTTTTATTGGCCTAATTCTACTTTACTGTGTTTTGTAGTAATCAACTGTGCTTTTGAAGTGAGCAGCCTGTTAAAAATGATTATGGGCCTAAACAACCTACACTCCCTGAATATCAAAGCATGCTTATTATGTCATTCTAAAAAAAACCACAGAGGCCAGCTGGATAGGATTACCACCTTTAGCAAAACTCAATAAGGGGTATGTTAAGATGGAAAAAAGCAGGGGGAGGGGGATAAACTAATTAGAATTTTCAACAGTGAACTAAAGTAAAATTTCAAACGTTGTTGAGTTTATGAAAACTCTGAAATAGTCATGTAGGATTTTAAAGATGGATTTTGATGATCTAATGGATACCCTAATATTTATATTCTATCTGTAAGGTAGAAATATTTGTTCAGTGGTGTCACCTTGTCTTCTTGAAATCTGCTACATTGACTGGATTTTATAATGAGCATAAGCAAATGCTACAAATCAAGGTTTTATTTATTGTTTTTGAATGTTCAGGCTTTAGAAAGAGATGGAGAAAACTTTAATAATGAAAGTAAAAATAAAAGTTTGTCATGTAAATAGCTATTATTTTATAAATGGCACAATAAATTGAGGAAATAGTCTTCTGGTACTTAAAATCATGATCTGATTCAACAAAATGTCTTGTGTCACTTCAACAAGTGAAGGTCCAACATATAGCATATTTGGTTCCTTTTCTTCTTACATATTAATGTAAATAAAATATCAGGAGAATTCTGGGAAACATGGCAGAGTAAGAGACATTCTCAGATCTCTACCCCTGAAACAACAATAAGCTGAACATATAAAACTAAACAAAAACACCCAGACTGCATACCAGCATGACTGATGATGGGATCTGCGCATAAGAGCTACCACAGGTCAGAACCCCAGGTGTCAGGTGGTGGACTGGGAGAAATAAAGAAGTTGCCTTTCACAGCCACCGAGCTCCCTGCAGGGGGAGGGGGAAAGGAGAAGGTGCAGTAATTTCCCTGAATAGCCCTGCCTGGAAGTGCTGTGAGTTGCTCGCAGCCTACGGCAAGGCCCAGTCATCAGGGCAGAAAGCAAAGAAGCAAGATGCAACCGCAGAGAAACAACAGATGATTTTACAGACCCAGTTGCAAAAATCGAGGCTGACCCGCATCCCCCAACTCTCAACCCTCCACCCTTCCCCTGCGAGATGGATCACCACAGAGCCCCAGGGGAATATGAGCATACAATGCCAAGACTGTCACTAACACTGACAGAGAATGAAAGTGAGGGTAGTGAGCATGATTAAATGTCTATCAGAAAATAAAAAGGCATTTTTAAAGTTTTATAAAAAGTAGGGATCCAAGAGGCTTCGACACCACTTACTGGAAACCAAAAGAAAAGTACCTTGTTGCAGCAGGCTGAAGAGAGAATTTTATATAATAAAACTTCTGGAAAATAGCAGAATACATTTCCAGGTGGAGAAATAGTCCATTAAACATCATGAACAACCAAGGTGACAAGGCATCTCAGAAAGAACAAGAAAAATCTTCAGAAAATAAGCTTATGAACACAAAAATATGTGACTTAAATAACAGAATACAGGATGGTACTTCTGAAAAACTCAGTGAGTTCTGAAATGAGTCATATCAACAATTTTAGGAATTGAAAAAACAACTAGATGAGCAGAGCAAAAAGATTGAAACCCTCAAAAAGAACAGAATAGATCTTCTGGAGATGAAAAACACACTGCAAGAGTTGAAAATTGAAAAATGAAATTGCAAGCTTGGTAAATAGAGTTGACCAAATGGAGGAAAGGATCAGCGATCTTGAACACAGAAATCTAGAAATAAATCAGAAGAAAGATGAGAGAAACTGAAAAGTGAAAAATAATGAAAGAGAAACACAAGAACTATCTGATACCATCAGGAGAGAAAACATAAGAATTACAGGCATTATCGAAGGTGAGGAAAGGGAGCAGAGACTAGAAAGCATTTTCAGACAAATAGTGGACAAGAATTTCCCAAATCTAAGGAATGAACTGGAGCTTGGAATTCAAGAAGTCAATAGAACACTCAATTATCTCAACCCAAAAAGGCCTTCTCCAAGACATATTATATTAAAATTATCAAAAATCAACAACAAAGACAGAATACTCAGGGCAGCCAGGGAGAAAAAAAACAGTAACTTATAATGGAAAACCCATTCAATTATCCTGGGACTTCTCAGTGCAGAGCTTACAAGCCAGAAAGGAATGGAATCAAATATTTAAACTATTAAATGAAAGGATCTACTGGTCTAGAATAATGTATTCAGCTAAGCTCTCCTTTAGATATGAAGGAGAAATTAAGACCTTTCCAGTCATAAAAAATTGAGGGAATTCTCCACTACGAGGTCTGCACTACAGGAAATAGTGAAAGGAGTCAGTTCATCTAAAACAAATCACACACACACACACACACACACACACACACACACACACACAAAACCATAATTAGGAGTAAAGTGATTATCAGGCAAATAGAAGAAGAGTTGTGGAATTCTTACTAAGAATGGAGCATTATAAGGTAAAATAATAAGAATGAATTGTAACAAGAGAGTAATGAACGTTCAGCATACATAGGGACAAATTGAGGTAACGATGACTGAAAAGGGGGAGATTCAAAGATCTAAATTTGCAAAGGGGAATGGAGATAAGGCATGCACAGAAGGAAATGGATGACTGTATATATATTACTATCCTTTTCATATTTGGAATGGTTACTATACACCAAAGATTAAAAACTGAAGTATATAACATAAAACAAGAACCAGAAGCCAACCAAAATAAAGAAAACAGAAACACAAGGACAAGGAAGCAATGGAAACAATGAGCTACCAGAAAGCAAAGATAAAATGGCTATAAGAAGACCTCATATTTCAATAATCACCCTAAATGTAAATTGATTGAACTCACCAATAAAAAGACACAGAGTTGCAGAATGGATCAAAAAACAAACCCAACCATATGCCTCCTCCAGGAGACAGATCTCAGTTCCAAAGACATATATAGACTCAAAGTAAAAGGGTGGAAAATGATGTTTCAAGCAAATGGCATTCGGAGAAAAGTGGAAGTAATGGTAGTAATATCAGACAAAATGGGCTTTGAAATAAAAAAGGTAAAGAAAGATACCAAGGGACACTTCATAAAGATAGAGAATCATGCACCAAGAAGACATAACATTTATTAATATCTATGCTCCCAATCAGGGAGCTCCAAAATATGTAAAACAATTACTAACAGAACTAATGGGAGAAACAGACCAAAACACTATCATAAGTAGGAGACCTAAATACCCAACTGTCAAATATGGACAAATCATTCAAAAAGAAAATCATTAAGGAAATAACATCCTTAAATGACACATTAGACTAACTGGACATAATTGACATTTACTCAGCCTTCCACCCCAAAACAGCTGCTTATACATTCTTCTCTAGTGCACATGGAACATTCTCAAGAATCGACCACATACTGGAACACAGAGATAGTCTCAACAAATATAAGAGGGTTGAAATCATACCAACCATATTCCCTGATCATAAGGCTTTGAAACTAGAAATTAAGTGCAGAAAGAAAGCAGGAAGAACCATAAGTACATGGAGACTAAACGATATGCTACTAAAGAAAACTGGGTCAAGGAAGAAATAAAAAGAGAGATTGAGAGATACATAGAAATGAATGGTAACAATAGTACAACATATCAAAACATTTGGGACATGGCAAAAGCAGTCATAAGAGGAAAATTCATATCACTACAGGCCTAACATCAAAATCAAGAAAGAGCCCAAGTATCCTAATGCTTCACCTTAAACAACTAGAAAAAGAAGAACAAATGGAGCCTAAAGTCAGCAGAAGGCAAGAAATAATCAAAATAAGAGCAGAAATAAATGAAATTGAAAACAAACAAACAAACAAACAAAAACAATAGAAAAAAATAAATGCAACAAAGAGCTGGTTCTTTGAGGAGGTTAATAAAATTGACAAATCTCTGCCTAGACTCTCTAAAGAAAAAAGAGAAAGGAC
>CM053501.1:42694178-42717007 GCA_028627145.1 Eidolon dupreanum | reverse complement strand
AAGTCAAACTGTCACTATTTGTGGATGATGTGATTCTTTTTATAGAAAACCCTAAAGACTCCACAAGAACACTACTGGAAACAATAAGCAAATACAGTAAAGTCTCTGGATACAATATCAACGTTCAAAAATCCATAGCGTTCCTACATTCTAATAATGAAGTGTCAGAAAAAGAAGTAGAAAAAGTAATTCTTTTGCAATTGCAACAAAAAGAATAAAATACCTAGAAATAAATTTGACAAAACAAGTGAAGCATGTATATAGTAAAAACCGTAAGACCCTATTAAAAGAAATCGAAGAAGATACCAAGAAATGGAGAGATATTCTGTGTTGTTGGACTGGAAGAATCAACTGTTAAAATGACATATTACCTAAAGCATTATACAGATTTAATGCAATCCCCATCAAAATCTCATCAGAATTTTTTTAAAGAAATAGAACAAAAAATCATCAGATTTGTATGAAAGCACAAAAGACCCCAAACTGCCAAAACCATCCTGAGAAAAAAGAACGAGGCTAGAGGCATCTCTCTGCTTGACTTCAAATTATACTATGAAGTGACAGTAATCAAAACAGCATGGTATTGGCAGTGAAACAAACATACAAACCAGTGGAACAGAATCCAGAGTCCAGAAGTAAACCCATATTTATATGGGCAAATAATTTCGACAAAAAAGCCAAAAACACAGTGGAGCAAGGAAAGCTGGGAATGGTGCCGGGAAAACTGGAAAGGCACCTGCAAAAGAATGAAAGTAGAATGTTGTCTATCACCATACACCAAAATTAACTCAAAATGGATTAAGGACCTAAATATAAGACTGGAAACAATAAAGTGCATAGAAGAAAACATAAGAACTAAATCAAGGACCTTACACCTAAAGAGGATTTTATAAATTTGACCTCAAAGGCAAGGAGAGCAAAAGCAGAAATAAATGTTGGGACTACATCAAAAAAAAAAAGTTTTGTTCAGCAATGGGATATTAGTCAGCAATAAGAAGAGATGAAATACTACCATTTGCAACAACATGGATGGACCTTGAAATAATCATACTAAGCAAAATGAGCTAGACAGAAAAAGTTGAAAATTACATGATATCACTTATATGTGGGATATAAACCTAAAAGCAACAAATGAACAGGACAAACAAAGAGAGACTTATGGACATGGACTATAGACTAGTGGTTACCAGAAGGTGGGGGTGAGGGAGGAAGAGGGTAGTAGATGGGGTAAATGTGGTCAAATAATGGTGGGGTAGAGGTAGTGTGAAGTGGGTAAGGGGGATCAAATATATGGTAGCTGAAGGAAACTGGACTTTGAGCAGTAAACACACAATAGGATATACAGATGTTAAATTATAATGTACACCTGAATATTATATAATTGTATTAAACAATGTTACCCCAATAAACTTAATAAAAATTTTCTTTAAATATCAACCATTATTCGTAGTAGAACTACACTCAATTATTGTAATCATGTTTCATATGTTCAAAAAAAAATTAAAAAATCCGTGAATGCACTTTGTGAGAATGAATTCACTTTATGGAATTTACGATTGAGTACATTTTATAACTATATCTTAATTATGTGTTACATATTCATTATATAAGTAAAAGTTCCAATAAACTTAGTTACACAATTATATGTATACATTTTTTGAGAGCCAATTTTTAAATACTTGCTTGCATATCATTGAGTAAACGTCAAACAAACAAAAAGTATAAATCTTGTGTTTGATACTCAAAAGTATGAGACTTTGCCCTGGAAGCATTAGAATGGTAGAGAAAGTCATTGCCAACAATAGCTCCCTTTTCAAATCTTGGACCCTATTTTGTAAAAGAAGGATGGACATAATGCATTTTGAAGAATTAAGCCATATATGTGTTTTCATGTTTTAAAATATTTAGGGATTTCAAATATAACTGACTGCATTATTTTTTCAAGCTAAAGCATATTATCATTAAATGATATACTTCAACTAAAACTTTTTCTTTGAAATTTGAATTGATTGCTAGTACAAATGCAGTAATTACTCCCCAGGTTACTCAAAGGCAATGATTACAATGGCATGCAGGAGAGCCAACTCTTGCCCAGATGTGGGTTAGGGAGTTGGAAGTTAAATGGGTAAACCACTGCTGAAAAGCCCATTTTTGCAAAGTAAGGACATAAATTGTAGGACCAAGTCTTTTACATTTACTCTGACTTTATTGTGTAAAAGGTCTTTCTATATATATGTTTCAGAATATATTGATGTGGATTTATGAAATTATTATGATAAAATAATTCAGAAAATATAAACCAATATTGAATATTCTGTATAGTTTTGTGTATAGAGAAGGGCACATTGAATTTATTCAACAGATACCTTTTAATTGCTTTTGAAGCTTGATATATAGACATATATTTGTTGATGTTGTTTTTAAACAATCTTAAAATGACCATTGGATTCCAAGTAAAAATATTTTTATTTACCTCAATTGGTAGAAGAATGAATTTTCTTATAGAATGCCTTAAATGTTAAATCATACACAATAATTTATATATTTTTGAGTCAAAAAGTCTATGTTTCTAAAACAACTGGAGATTCTTAAATGAAAAGCTATTATTGTGGTTTCCAATTATTTATTCTCTGTTATATATTTCAATGTTCCTGCTACTCACGTTCAAAGTTCAAACACATGATAAAAATTTGTGCCTAAAGTCATTACTTACTATTGACAGCACCATCTAATTGTAATAAATTGAAGAATAAAATTTCAGATGAAATCCATATATTATTTCTACTAGTAATATTAAACCCCTCTTGAATAAACAATTGTCTGTAAAAATAATTTATAACTACCAGAACAATTAATAAGACCAAAAAAAAAAAATTGAAACTTGTAAAAGTTTACTCTCTTTTAAGTTATTGTTCTCATACTTGTAGATGCACTAAAAAGCAGTGAAACAGATAAAAAGCAAGCAATTGAACAGTAAGAACAATGCCTGGCTCAAGTAATTGTCAGTTATCTGGTATGGGTATGAGGGCCTGAAAGAAAACTTAAATAACTGTGGTCTTTGAAGTTTACCTAGAAAGTGAGAGCAAATTTATTCTTTAAAGATTATTTAGATTGAAAAGCATGACAGATCAAATATGAATATAGGATGGGGTAATAGATTAGCATTTATTTATTTAACATTGAACAGATATTTAACTACCTTTTTTGAGTTTTACACTGCTCATGGCATTTACAATACATCAAGTTAAATAACAATGCTTTCTACCTTGGGGAAACGTACATTCTAGTCAGTGGAGACATATAGTGAATAATAAATAATAAATAAAAATTACATAATATTTTAATGTATGTTAGTTACTACACAAAATGTATAGTAGGTTAACAATGAGTAAAAGTCTGAATGTTTATAATATTTCTAGTGGGCTCAAAGTAACTCATTTGGAAGAAGAAATTTAACTGAAAATTACAAGGTAGATAAAGAATTAGTCATGGCTAGAGTGAAGAGCATAAGATGATAGCTCACAAAGAGTCCAACATAACTGGAAAAAAGTAAGGGAAGGATGGAATAGTAGGTGAAATAATCACAGAGGTTATTGAGTGCAGACAGATAAGCCATGGCCTGGTAGGCCAATGCAAAGTCTTTGGTGTATTTTTCTAAGTGAAGGTGTGAGCCTTCAGAAAGGCATGCAGAAGAGTGACTTGATATTATTTAATTTTTTTTTCTATTTTTTAATTGTAGTAAAATGCATCTTACATAATAAAATAAAATTTACCATTTTCAACATTTTTAACTACAATTCTGTGGCACTAAGTACACATTCACATTGTTGTACAACCTTCACTATCATTCATCTCCAAAACTTTTATTATCTTTCCAAACTGAAACTCTATTTCTATTAAACAATAACTCCCCTACTCTTTTCCCCCAGCCCCTAGCAATCACTATTTTACTTTCCATCTCTATGAATTTGACTGTTCTATGTGCCTCATGTAAGTAGAATCATAGAGTATTTGTTCTTTTTTAACTGGCTAATTTCACTTAGCATAATGTCTTCAAGATCCATCCATGTTATAGCACGTGTAAGAATTTTCCTTTTTTTATCAGCTAAATAATAGTGTTGCTTAGCATTTTAAAAAGAATTTCTCATGTTACTGTGTTGAGAATAAACTGTTGAGGTGCAAATAATAAGCAAGGTGGCTTGTTTATTATGAATATATTACCATAATTCAAGAAAGAGATGATGTTGGCTTGGATGTTAGCAGTAAACAGAGAGAGAAGTGGCCAGATATCAGTATATTTTGTAAAGAAGAAAAATAGAAACTTGCTGACAGATTGGGTATGGATTTGAAGAAGTGTGGGTGGGGACATGGTGGGAACATGGATGCATGAATATGTGTCATTTCTTGGCTCAAACATTTAATAGCTGTTTTTCTAAATAGTGGTTGCTCTCCCAGCCTTGGTTCCCAAGTGAGGGCTTAGCAGAGAGGAGATTCCAGGCAAACTGGAATGAATGGATAGAATAAATGAGAGACATGGATGAGTTCTAACACACTGAGGCGTGGGGGTTGGTTTTCACTATTGCATAACTCAACCTTTCCTGACCGATATATACATTAAGGAGATAGAAATAATCAATTGTATAAATAGCTGCTGATGGTTTCAGAAAGATCAAATGGCCAAAAGAGTTAGCAATGTGGAGGTGGTTGGTGATGTTGACATGAGTGGTGTGTTTTGAACAGAAGACCTTTTAAAATAAATGTATATTTATTGTTAAGAGGGAGTGGGAAGAAAGAAATTGAAATTAGTGGTATAGAAAACCCTGTGAGGAAATATGTTGCAAATGATAGCAAAGAAATGGGGGATTAACTGGCAGGGGAAGTGAGATCAGTGTAAGGTTTTGTTTTTGGCTAGAACAAATAATGACACGATGTACTAGATGAAAATGATTCAGTAGAGGACAGAATTATGTAGTGATGGCTTTGAGTTGTCAAAAGTACTAACACAACTGAACGTCTTATCTCTAGGCACAGGTATGTACAGGAGTATGTAGCTGCAGATGCTGGTAGAAGATTAGGTGTTGGAGGAGTTCTTGATTGCTTTAATTTCCTTAGTAAAGTAGAAAGCAAGATCATCAACTGAAAGTGGAGAGTAGGGTGATGTTAGGGGATTGAGGAGGTAGGAAAATATATGAAAAAGTCAAGCAACCCACCAAAACAACGTGAGTTCATAAGTTCAGGCTTACATGAATTCTGAAACCTCTATTTTCTGTATTATTGCTTAAGAGATCAAGGCATTGCTGAAGATTACCTTCAAATAAATGGAGCAAACTTCAATTTAACTTTTGATTGGGACATAAACTACCAAGTGTATTGTAAAGGCACATTTAGGAGCCTATAGTTCAGGTCTAAACCCCTGAGAGGCCTGTGCCATTGGCTAAATCAACTCTTAAGAACTTTTTTTTCATAATATTGAAAAATTTAGAAGTTTCAATTAATTTGGTAGTTTTTATTTATATAATTTCTGGAAGCAAAACCCCTGGAATTATAAGATACTAAAGATTCACTCCATGTTAGTATTAATAACTATAGAAAACATATGAGTAATGAGTCTCCTTTTTTAAGGGTTATTTATGTTTATTTTCAGACTATAAAGATTATATGTATATAATGATTACTTTATTTCTTAATTCTAAGGTGTTCTCTCTCTTATTTCTCTCATTCATAGTCATTGTTAGATGATCAGATTTGTGCTTTGGATTTTCTAAATAAATGTGGCAGTGTGTATTAAGTTGTGGTAATGCCTTTATATTTTAGTCAATAACTTCTCAAAAGTTGCAGCTGAGCAGTTCGGTCCACAGTTAAAGTCAATTTTATCATAAGAGACCATTGGAAGCATCCAGGGTGAACAAAGAAAAAGCTGTACTATAGCGATGGTTTGCTAGTAAACCATCCATACTCAGTTTAGAGTATAAGAACAACATTTCATATCTTTTGATTAATTTCTCTGTTTTCTACAGAGTAAACATGACCTACTCTATGATGCTCAAAAGTTGACTGGAACAAAATCTATTTTTCCCTATTTTCCTCTGAGGAAGTTTATGCACCAAAAGACATCATTATACAGTTGATTTTACAACAGCCTTAAATTAAGGGTGCACTTTTACTTTGGGTTGAAATCATTTTAACTGCAATTAAAAGCAAATTTCAAGACACCAAGAAAGAAAAGCCTATCATAGGATTCACTTTCACTTTAAATTCTTATTAAAATAAATATTCACAACATGCTTAGTTAGTACCTGCCTAAAGGTTAAAAATACTGAGTATCTAGTGGGTTCTGAACCATAGACCATAGACAACTTTACTCATTTATGAGGTGGCATGTGAAAACATGAGTGCCTGCAATTTCCAGATAAATTGTCCATCTAGTCCATAAGGGGGGATTTCCTGATTTGGATAAATAACATTTCTGGGATCTGAGAGGAAGGGTTGGGACATGATGAGAAAATCTAATCATAAGAGACCACTGGAATCTAATCACCCAACCTACTTCAATCCCACTAAACTTTCTTACATGAAGTCCTCAACCAGGCAATCTTTTCAGTTTGTAGGAAAGAACAGCCCCTCTTTAAAGAAACTGAGGAGATAAATATTGATTTATCCATTCACCTATTTCTGAACAATTGATGTTTCCAGGTTTTGCTGATTTCACATAGAGGTTCTATAAAGCTCTATTTTAAGTGTTTAAATTTGTATTAACATATGCTTTAATTTCTCTTCAGTAACTACCTGAAAGTCAAACGACTAATATAGTCTGTGTACATTTAACATCATTAAAAACAGCTAAACTGATTTCCAAAATAGCTGTACAGTTTTGCATTCCTATTTGCAGTGTCCTAAGAGTTTCTGTTGTTCCACACTAACACTAACACTTCAGTTATTTTGAAATAAAATATGATCTTGATCACTTTCTCCAACAGTTACAATTTACCAATCTTGGAAATTTGGGTTAAAGACAACATGCTGACCCATTAAGAGACACAATTACAATATGCTTCTAACTCCACAGATTGAGCGATCCAATAGGGAGATCAGAAAAATAATAGTGGAAAGAAGTGGGGGGGGCGGGGGAGCAAACTAGTCAAACGGACATAAAATGGAGATTTCTCCATTAATAATTATATTACTATGGTAAATGATAAGATGTGCTTTGCTAGAATAAGAAATTTCATCAAAGTGAGAAATAGGAGAAAGTGTTAGGTAAATAAATTTTACAGAAACATTTTTGGGAAGAAGACAGAGGTAACAGAGACCCTAAAATTCAGGCCTGGAGGACAAATCTGAGGAGTGGAGTGCCATGTTGAACCAGGAGACAGTCTACAATCCCTGTATGACTAGACAGCATGATGCAAAGAACCGAAGACAGACTTTGTCTCTGGAGAAATACAGAGCTAAATCCTCTAGCTTCTTAGTAGAGAAAAAGTGCTATCTAAAAAGGCAGATTAGTTTAGAAGTTTACAAAAATGAACCTAGCAGTTCAAATTCTACAAATTTAGAATTTTAGGGTTTTGTTGCAACTGTGTCACCAAAATAGAGTCAGGATTAGTTTGGAAGCTCACTGATTCTATACACAGAATACTGAGTAAAAACATTAGAAGAATGTTTCTCTCTTTTGGCTTTTTTAAACTTTAAAAACCTAAATCAGTCAAGCAAACAAAACAAAACAAAACAAAACAAAACAAAACAACCTTTCAAATACCTAAGTAGCAAAAAGAACACCTACAAGGTAATCAACACTGAACAAAAACTGGGCTCAGTGGGGTTTAGAATGCTCTTTATGCTCTTAGTCATTCATTTTTCCAGCTACCGGATAGAAAGTGGGAACTCAGTGACACCACAACAAGAGGTCATTTTCTGCCCAGAGAACCTCCTCATTAAGTTTCAATTATTTTGCCAGTTTGTAGAACCGCACTGTTTTTCTGTGTTTCTTACATTCCTAACACATGTAGGTGGTTAATGTCTCTTCACATATGTTTCACAGCAGGGTCTGAACTATTAGAACATTTTCAGCTAAAGTTCTTTTTCAGTAGAGCATGTAAATGTAACCCCTGATGGGTGGTGTTTCTTCAGACATGATAAGAATCACTGACTCAACCATCATACCAAGCAAGGAGAACAGTAGTGGAAGGCTTCCTTATTACGGTTTCATTGGCAGTGGCTAGCAAATAGACCACACATAATGCTTATGATATGTGCTATGTTTACTTAAATAACCTGAAGGAGAAGAGAGAAAGGGAGAGATGAGAGACAGAGAGACAGAAAGATCATATATTGCCTTCTAGATGTTCAGTACTGTGAAACAATCAGTGAGTGGCCCTAAAAGTGTCTTAAAACCGCCCTTCCAATAGGTAAATTCTAATCTACCCAAGAGCTCAGACATACATTCACACCTCCAGTGAAAAGTTAATTGTTTAATGAAAAAGGAAAATTTTGAGAACTTTGATTTTACCAGTTAGGTAAATTCTATCCTGTCTCTTCTTCTTTCTTCTTGGTAGAGTTTTAATTCATGCTAATTTGTAGAATTGAGCATAACTTGTACCTGTAAATATGTATATATCATCTGGTTCTAAGACTGTAAGAAGTGGAAGGATCTAGGCAATTATCCTACTACTTCACCTGTCACGCTAATGTAGGCAATTTTACATGTGATTGCTCATGGTAGACATTCCATGATAGTTCCCAGGTATATAATAAAAAAGTTTAGATGCCTTTAAGATCCAGGCCAAAACTAAAGAGTGAATTATGTCAGGCTTAAGAAAACATACATTCAGTATTTAACATTGTGAGTTCTCCTTTCTCTCTATTATTTCTTCAAATTTAATAGAAATATAACTATAGTTTTATTTTCTCCTTTCATTTCTATTTGAAAAGAAGAAATAACAACACCAATAAAAGCAAACAAATGAAAAGAATCTCAGCAATCCAGTAATAATCAGTTCATGCTCAAGGGAACTGCAGTACCCCTTGGCTGCCTGTTAATTTCAGGAGGAATCCTGAAAGCACCGGACATTTTTCCCTAGTCAGATGAGAGAGTGCTTCTGGGGTACAGCGCCTTTTGCAGGCAGAAAGAGCTAGTTTTTGCTTAATTGAACTACTCTGAGGAAGTGACTAAAGGGCATTTCCTATTGAGGATGTAAAAAATATTTTCTCTTTAGTCACGAGCTGAGTATATCAGTCAGCTATTGACACAGTAGGATTGTCTGACACACCACCCACAACTCAGAGGCATACAACAATAAGGACTTAAGTCTGACATGTCATAGCTTTTGCTGATCTCAACATGGCTTGGTTGTTACTATGCATGCCTCAGTGCAGTAGCTTGCTCTTTAAAGTATCTGCCAATTGGCTCTGCTAATCTCGACAGGGCTCACTCACATACCTGGGGCTTGACTGGTAATCTACTCATCTAGGTGGGTCTCAGCTAGGTTGATTGGGGCATATCAGCTCTGCTTCACATCTCTTATCTTCCACCAGATAACTATGGGCAGGTTCTCTGGTAAAGGGAAGAGCAAGAGCCAGCCCTTCTGCAAGCACTTTTCATGTTTCTGTGTGTGTCACATTCCCCATCATTTTATGGGTCAAAGCAGCACTGAGTTGATGTTGTTGTTGTTGTTAACTTTTTTGGACTTGGCAGCAATCTTTTTTTTAACAAAGCATTTTAGTTAATAAAATTTTCTGAATTACTTAAGGAAGTAGGGGGAAATATGACAAGTACGAAGCACCTGAAAAAACTCATGAGCCAGCTGTGGAAGAAAGAATAAATTTAAGGGAATAGGAGGAAATACGTTTTTTTTTTCCCTTTCACTCAAGAAAAGACTTTTGTGTTGGTCAACATCTCACCCATCACAGAGGGATGATGAAATATCAATTCACAAAGGCTACAGCCAACCTGAAGCAGCAGTTATGCATTCTCAACACTTACTTTAGAAAGAAACATTGATTCTGTCAGGGTTGATAGTCTGGGATTTATTTGACTGACTTCATGATCTGACTCTGGGGCATGACTATACTTCTGAATTCCCTCTGTTTTTTAAAATCCCAATCATTCCTAATGCTCAGTTCATTTCCTTCCCTCACTCACTAATGTTTTTCTAGACAGCACTAGCTCTTTTTGGTTTTCCCATTTATGAACTCTCAATGTATATTTTAAAATTCTAACCATAAAATTTATTTCTCAAAAACTGCTGTTGTAAATGAAAAAACAATCTACAAAATGGAAGAAGATATTCACTAATGATAAATCCAATAAGGGATTGGATGTATATCCAAAATATATAAGGAACTCATATGGCTTAACATCAAAAAAGTAAACACTTCAACTAAAAAATGGGCAGAAGACACGAATAGACATTTCACCGAAGAAGGCATGCAGATGACCATCAGCATATGAAAAGATTCTCAAAATGACTAATTATTCGGGAAATTAAAATTTAAACCACAATGAGATATCACCTCACACCTTTCAGAATGGCTATCTTCAATAAATCCACAAATATCAACTGTTGGTGAAGACATGGGGAAAAGGAAACCTCGTGCACTGTTGGTGGAGTTATAAATTGGTGCAATCAATATGGAAAACAGTATCGAAATTTCTCAAATAATTATAGGTAGAACTACCATATGACCCAGAAAATTCCACTTCTGGGTATTTATTCAGAAAAAAAAACAAAACATTAATTCAAAAAGATACGTGCACCCCTATGTTCATTGCAGTATTATTGACCGTAGCCAAGATGTGGAAGCAACCTAAGTGTCTATTGATAGACAGGTGGAGAAAAGAAAAAAGAAGTGGTAGATATATACAATGGAATATTACTTGGCCATAAAAAAGAAGGAAATCTTGCTATTTGCAACAACATGAATAGACCTAGAGGGTATTATGCTAAATGAAGTAAATCAGATGGAAAAAGACAAATACCATATGATTTCACTTATGTGTGGAATCTAAAAAACAAATTAAATGAGAAAACAAAACAGAAACAAACTCATAGATGTAGAGAACAAATTGATGGTTGCCAGATGAAAGTGGGGGCTGGGGAGATGAGTGAAAAAAGTGAAAGGGATGGAGAAGTACAAATTTCCAGCTATGGAAACAGTCTTGGTGATGTAAAGTACAGCATAGGAAATATAGTCAATAATATTGTAGTAACTATGTATGGTGTCAGATGGGTATTAGACTTATTGGGGTGATTTCTTCATAAGGTATATAAATGTCTAATCACTATGTTGTACACCTGAAACTAATATAATATTGTCTGTCAAGTATAATTAGAATATTTTTTAAAAATTAAAAAAATGAAATATAAAAAATAGATATGCAAGTATATTTAGGTTTTTTTTTTCTCTAAATACATATTGGTTATTTAATTTCCAAAGAGGTATGAAATTTATGCAGTTTCTGTTCATAACCCTAAACCTTGAAGTTCTAAAAAAATACCTGTAGAAATTTTTATCTGTTTAGGAATCAAAAGGATATAAGCTATCTAAAAAAGGAGGCTCCTGTTCAAGTAATCGAGATTATAAAGCTATTTTTTCTAGACAATGTTTATTCTTTCTAAAGACATAAGGTTTGATTTCATAAATTTGGGAATCTCTTTTTGTGAGACAATGTTTGAGTATACTTGAGAGTGAGTAGGACTTTGGAGGAAGGTGTTTCTTTGTAGTTCTATAACATATATAAAATATATTACATATAAAAGATTTTTGTTAATTTAAAGATCTTATGCTAACTGTTTAATATGCTTTTTTTGTTTAAAATATATAGAGTTCATAATGTTAATTATTATAAATTTTGGCATCATTTGAATAGTTCAGAATTTATTCTACAGGCAATGAGAATCTAACTTCGCACATGTATGCATATCTAAAATAAATAGTATAACAACTATATTAAAAGTTGCTTCCACATCTTGGCTATTGTAAATAATGCCGCAATGAATACAGGAGTGTATATATCTTTTTGCATTAGTATTTTGGATTTCTTTGTATAAATACCCAGAGTGGAATTGCTGGGTCATATAGTACTTCTATTACCCAGTTCATATTACGCAGCATTAAAAAAAAAATGAAGATATTATACAAATTTCTAAAAGAATTTAAATAAAATACAAAGTATTTTCAAAAAGATAATTTTAGGTTACCCAAATTTAAGAGACCAAATGTCCAAATTACAATTTTATAAATAAACAGATGGATGGGTAGATAGATATTTTTAATTTAAAAAAAAAAATCATCTATTTTTAAAAAAAGAAAGCTCACAAAACAGATATTATTATCTTCCATTTCTTTCTATCACCCCTGGTGCTTCATATGATACCAGGTACAGGGAAAAAAATTCAGAATTTATGTGGAGAGTGGTTAAGTCCAATAGAATCAAAGATGGATTTGATTGTTCAATTTCATTATTCTTTGCCCCACCACCTTAAATTTAGAGAGAGATTTTCTCTCTCTTCTTTTAAATACTCTACTTAAAGCAGGACAACTCAGAGATATAGATCAAATCTACAAATATATAAAATAATTAATTTTTTTCCATTTACTCAAATATAACAGGTTTTTGTGTAGTGCTTTCACTGCACCAAGACACATACTGAGTATTGAGGATATAAAAATGCATCATCTCTACCTCCAGGGACTACATTGTCATTTTAATTGATGAGTCACAGCAATTAGAATTATAGAAAATTTTTATTTTAAGTAATTTTTAAAATTTTTAAATGTATTTAAAAACTATGATATTTAGCACCACTAATCTAGGACACAAAGTTTGATTCAAACTGGGAAATCTATAATTTTTTAAATTAAATAAGAGAAAAATTTTTTATCTTTTATTGTAAGACTTGAGTTGCTAAAAAGTTTAGTGATTATTAAAATTCAGCTCCTTGGAGCTATAAAATAAAATTATTGCTTTTTCACTATATGAATTGGTGCACATAGTATTTACAATACTGCTAATTGTACACCACACTGAAATATTTGCTTCGAGTCCATAATATCATTTGTTGAGGAATCAAGACACCATTGCTTGATTAGGTTTAAATTTAATCTTAAAAATTAACCTGATTTTTTTTCATTTGATTAGACACATTTCTAAATTACAACTAGGAAATGCAAATAATATTTCCATATATTTACTGATAGATTAGAATTCTAAATTATTACATTGAAACAGGCTTCTTTAGGGTATATATTTTCACCTACCTCTAATCAATATAACTGTTATAAACATAAAACAGAGCAAGTATAGTTAAAATATGAAAGAATGGTAGCATGAAATAATGGATTTAAAAATACTATTTCAAATAAATGTCATTCATTAATTAATTACAAATTATATAAGCAGAGAATATTATTTCAAGATAACATTATAATACCTACCTTATTGAAAAATGCTTGGTTATTGAAAATATAGTTAAGTAAAACATAATGAATTAGAAAATATAATGAACTTTCGTGGTAATGAATTAATGTCATACAGAAATTAAATACTAACTATTATATTAAGATAATTGCAACTTTCTGAATTACATACTAAAATTAAAATTAAAAATTGACATGCAATTTGACAACATGGCTTATATTTCTGTTATATTCTCTATGTATGTAAAATTTAATTATTTTTTAGTCATTAATAAATGATTTTATAAAAATCATTAGTTATACACAGGCATTTTACTGTCAATATACACTGCAATAGTTTGATAAATACAGAGCTTTTATATGTTAAAAACTACTAGAAAGCAAATGTTTTTCTGTCTCCCATGCCACTTGCTATATTGCTAAGGATAAAGAAAGAGTCAAAATTTACCTGGAACATATATGAGTATCATTAGCTCAAGAGCTAGACCTGATGTCCCAATGACAAAATATTACTGATAATAATAGCAACTTACTGTGTCCTAATCACTTGTTTTAAATGCTCATTTAATAGTCACAGCCACATTATGAGGTACATACTATTATTATACTCATTTTATAGTTGGAAAAATTGAATCCTAGATCTAGATGAAGTTTCTTTGGACCAAATGCTTCAATCTTATTTCTTGTATCCTTATCTCAGAAGCAATGACTAGCATGAGTTTGGTGTATATTCATCTAGTCCATTTTTACTTTCTACATTCATATGTCAATTCATAAATAATATATAATAGTGTGTAGTGTATTTTAAATGTATAAAATGGTGTCAGAATGCGTGTGCTATTCTAAAATTTAGATTTTCAAGAATTAGACACATTTGTATATGGTTTGTTTTATTCCTTTTAATCGTTACATTTTAGTTCAACCATTTTAATTTTACAACTATAGAAATGAAAGGTGAGTCTAATTTAGTGATTTAACATTCAGTTTCCTTTACTGTCAGGTCAGTACCTCTTTCACAACATAGCAGCCGCCACTACCATTTACCCTCTATGTGATCTTGCATAAAGCACCACTCTGGATTTCAGCATTCTTCTTAGTAGGCATAGCAAAAGATGATACAGATAATTAAGTGATCTCTCTACTTTCAAAAGCCTAAAAGCCACAATGCTGAAAACTGGTTGTATAAGGACTATTTTGTTTATTCCTCACGAATATATTGATTTCTTTATATTACCTTTTGTATATTCTTCCAAAATCTCTGATAGTTCTGGGCACATAAATAGTATAGGAGAAGTCAAGATTTGTGAAACTTATCTGACTACACACGAGCACTAATCTGTCCGTAATGTCCTCTGAATAGCTTTCCCAGAATAGTGCCTCTTCTGTGTACTCCGCTTATTCCCTTCATTTTGCCTTAAGAATTACTTTAGTGACATCAAAAAATATATATATGATTAAAGGCTTTTAAATCATTTCTTTTTGCCATAGCTATTAAAACTGATCTTTGTGTGCAGTTTCTTGAGCCTTAAGAAACATTTAAGAGAAATCCACTAAATGATGGTTTCCACAATTTATTATAAATGATTGAAGGCTTGCACTTCCATTTTAATTTCAAATATATACTTTTCAAATGATTTTGTGTAATGTGAAAAAATCTTTGAGTTCAAGAAGTACCAAGATTTTCTTTATTCTCTGAGTGTACTATTTCTACTCTTCAATGTCCTTATAGTCTCTAGTCTCTGATAAATAGCCAGAGGATTAATGTTTTAGTGAAAGCTACCTTGTCACCTTAAAAAAACAAAAAACCTCTTCAAATCAGTCTTTTATGTGCCTTGACTACAAAGTGAATTTTAAATAAACACTGTGTAAAGAGAAATAATATTTTTGACCACTTTTCTGTTTGTTCCAATTCGTACCTGTGTTATACACAAATATATATAATTGTATATAGTTGCTTGCAGAGATCTTTGTTTATCATCATTCTTATAAGAAATGTCTCTTAAGTAATAACAGTAATACTAATGAAAATAAATAATGCACGTTGCTTTCCTTATGTAATTTAACAATCTATTATAGTTCATACATCTTAAGATAATGTGAACCCAAAAATATACTATGAACAAATAAAAAAATTATTCTCTAATTCTTTTTAAAGTTGATGGACCCTAATGCTAAAATTTGATTTCTGCATCATAGTACGTTGTTATATCCAAAACCATTATTAGATCTCCCATAGGTTAGAAACAGCAATCCAAATAGCAAACAAAACATTTCACGATTATTTTATGTCATTAAAGCACTGGCATAATTTGGAAATATGTTACCCAGCCTGCTTCCTCTTTTCTCCCAGTTGCTGATTCATTACCTTCCTGCCAAGGTCCAATGTGAAAAGTAAAACGATACAGTAAACAGATATTGAAGGTGGGATTTCTAAAAGAATAAATAAATCAAAACATTTAAATAAAATCTACCCTGATTCTACTCATCTGAACTGATTTATTAGGAAAAAAACTGAGGTGATTTTATAACCTTATAGTTTTAATTGTTTAACATTGTATTATTCTGAGGCCCTCTCGGTTTTTCTTTTTCTAAGCTTTATGGTATCCTGGTTCATTTTAATATGACTACTTTTCATAGCATCCAGGGAGATGACTTGAATGTTTTCAAATCCATTTTAGGCAAGATTTTTCTGGGAAATTTTCATGCCGATAGCTAATCTCATCCCTAGCAATTTAATTATTATTTAATGGTTAAAACTATTTTTTTTTTGATACTTGCCTATTTCACCTCTTTCTCTAATTCTCAGTGCCAATCCTTACAACGAACCGACTGGGAGATATAAAGTCTTCTGTAGAATGAACTCAAGTACAACATGGGATACTATAGCATGTCTGACAAAAAAAAAAAAAATGACCAAATAATTTATATAACAGATAAATAGTGTTCAATACCATTTATTACTTCTTTTATATATGCACACTGTAGAGTGCTAGATTAGGCTTTTCTAAAATATAATAAAAATATTATTTCGAAATGTATTTATAGTCTAACAAAAGAATACTATATGATAGGACAATATGTGAAATATTAACAGATGTCAATTCTATTAATTTCCTTTCCAATTTTCATATTAACTGTGTTATTTCCTTATTTTTGCTTATGAAATATGAGTCTGGCATTGCCTGAGGATGGGAATGGTCCTAGAATATCTACTAAGCCAAAATGCCAAATTCACAACTTTCTGTTAAAAAAATATATACTTTCCCACAAAAAGATATAAATTAAAATAGCTCAAATAAAATAAAAATGAAGTATTCAGGAGAAAACATGATCAGGCATAAGCAGTCACTCCACAACTCCTTACCACCACCACTATTCTTTAAAGAGATTTTAAAGAAATGCAAGAAGAATGTTAGATGCCAATGGCAGGGACTCGTATCCTTCTCTGTCCTCTGTTCTGAATCTAAAGTTGAGACTATAGATTCTCCAAATAAATTTGAATCTAGCAGAAAGACTTTCATCCACTCTTTGTGTGGAATTCTGGGAGTTCACAATTTTAAGATAATCCTTCTCATTACAGAGAGTGTGCAGACAGTAGAATAAGAATGCCTGTGTGGGGTGATAGAAAGAGACTGGGCCTAGTGACAGACTCAGGTAAGGAAAGAAAGCAACTGAGCCTCCTCAGAGCCCAGAAGGCCGTAAAGTAGAGCTACAGCTATGCGACAGCATGTGACCTGGAGGGCTTTGGCTGGCATAATGAGAAACTGAGGCCATGGTCTCAGAAGTCTGAGTGAAAAATAGGGCATCTCCATACATGTACATCTGGAAGTGAATATATTAATTTCTCTGACAATAATGAACTATTACTGCTATAGTATTGATGATAGGTTACTCATAATAATGAGAAAATCAATCTATAATTAAAGCAAAAAAATACTACTCTCACAAACAAAAGGATTTCTCCTGATATAGACATTATAAAATATATAATTGAGAAATATCTTTAACATTTACATATATGAGCTTTCCAAATATCTAGTGCATAAAATCATTATTGAAAATGTCTATATTTTAGTGTCTGATAACTTAATTATCTTTAGATAAAAATTGTTTTGACAAAATATTACAGTCAATTTCAAACACTTTAAGATAAGTGACGTTTAAATGATTAATTAAATCAATAACTTGATTTCTGTCCCTATAATTCACTTCTTTAGAAGGTCATGTAACTTGCAGTATGTTCACTTTTATCTCTAGCTTATTTCATTTCACATGTTTTGGATATTTAGATGTCGCTTATGTCAGTGATTCATTGTTATTTTTTATTTCTGAGTTGTAATAAGTATATATGGACTGCAATATTTTTGAAACCAATACCACATTGATGAATATTTTAGTTTTTGTAGTCTAGGATTTTGTGAATAAAGCCATTATAAACATTCACATACAATCTTTATGTGAACATATGTTTTCCTTTCTCTTGGGAAAATGACTAGAAATAGGAGGATTTCAGAATCTTATGATATTTTCAAGTTTATAAAACCCCACTACACTCTCTTCCATAATGGTTGCACAACTTATACAACAACAATGTTCAACATTTCTAGCTGATATGAATTTTTGCCAGCTTTTTAAACTTTCTGTTTTTTGCATGCTAGCCATTCTATTAGGCATGTCATGAGATCTCACAGTAGTTTTAGCTTGCATTTCACAAATAAGTAATGATGTAAACAGCTTTTTATGTTCTCGCTTGCCAATTATCTCTTCTTTGATGAGATGTTTATTCAAATATATTACTTCATTTTTTTAATTGGAATGATTTTAATCAAGTTGTAAATGTTCTGCATATATTCTGGATAAAAATCCTTTATCAAAAACTGTGTCGGGCAATAATTTTCTCCTAGTCTGTGACTTGTCTTTTCACTTTCCTAATAATGTTTTTAGAAGAGTAAAAGTATTAAATATTGACAGAATCCAATTGATTAGTTTTTTTCTTTTATTTTTCATACTTTTGTCTCCTATGGAAGAAAGCATTTCTTAATTCAATGTGACAAAGATATTCTCTCATGTTTTCTTAAAGAAACTATAGTTTTATGGTTAGGTAGATTATTCATCTAAAATTGAATTTTATATATAGTACAAGATATGAGATGAGGTTCATCTTTTACATTAATATTTAATTGATCCAGCACTTTTTGATGAAAAAACTATTTTTTTTCCAATAAATTACCCTGGCACCTTTCTCTTTGTAAAAATCAATTGAGTATATATGTGTGGATCCATTCCTGGACACTCGATTCTGTTTTATTGATCTATATGTCTAGCACTTTGCCAATTCTTTGCTATCTTCCTTATTGTGCTTTATAATGTTTGCTTTTAACTTGTTCGGTTAATGTATTAAGGTGCTCTATATTTCCATATAAAATTGCAAATCGGCTTATCAATGATAACAAAAACCTTGATCTTTTAATTGTGACTGAATTGAATCTTTATGTCAATTGGGAAAATTGCTCACGGCAATATTGACTTTTTCGGTTTATAAACTCAGTAGTTATCTCTTTATTTGGGTCTTTTAAAATTAATTTCATCAATATTTTGTAGTATTAAACATTCATTTTTCACATATTTTCTTTACATTTATGGCTGAGTATATTTTAATGCTATTATCAATACTGTTTTTCTACCACTTTTTATTATTACTAACATCTAGATATGCATTTGATTTTTCATTGATCCTTTATCCTGAAACCCGCATAAACTCATTTAGTATAAGTGAGTTGGGGTCTTTTCTACCCGAATTTCTAACATGACCTCTATAAGATGGCATCTAAACTCTGGGTTCTCTCTCTGGCAGTTCTTAGGCAGAAGAGGGTTTCCTGTCCTGCACCTAGCTGTAGTCTACTTCTTTTCATGTAGCATATTTAGTAGAAGCTTCCCTGTCCCACTACTAGGAGCAAGGAGCAGTAATCTGCTCTTCTCCAGAAACATTGAATCTTGGCTTGTGTCCTGAAAGAAGAAACAGAGTTTTTCTCCCATCTATCCCACGGGATAGAGATTTTGCTTCTACTTCTCCCTTAGCTGTTCTGGGAACAAGAAGGTTTATTGTCCCTCCCATCATGGCCTAAAGCTTTTTTTCATCTGAGAGGTGAGTGTCTCAATACTGGATGGTATTTCCTGTCACCAGTGGCAATAGATTACCTCCTATAAACTTTGACACAACTGTGGGTGGCCTTCTCTGGTTTTCTGCCCTACGCCTCTAAGCTTTCTTGTGAACCATCAGGGAAGATCCTTGGAAAAAAAGCTTGTGAGTGTAAAGTCCCCTGTGTCTGAGGTTTTTAGTTATTCTAAATTGATGGTTCTCATGTTATAGCACCTGAGTCAAAATAATTTTTACTTGTCTAGTTAGATTTTCTCCAATGAGGGAAGTAATAACATGACTTCAAAGTTCTAAATTGGATTTAGATGTATAGAATGAAAAATACAGATAGAGACTTCTATTTAAAAAAATTAATACCCGTGGATTAGGATTTTCAAAATAATAAATTGCAGGCATTTTTATAGAATGAATGAATGAATGAGAGAGTGAGTAAATAAATGGTTCTCAACACCAAATAATTTTTCTCTTATTCGAAGTAAATTTGGCAAAGTATAGAGACATTTTTTGCTATCACAATGTTAGGGTTGTTATTAGCATCTAAAAGGTAGAGGCTAAGGAAGTTGATAAACACACTATTGCATATAGAACGGCCCCCTACAACATAGAATTATCCAGTGCAAAATGTCAACAGTACTTAGGTTTACAACAGTGCTCTAAACTTATATGCTATTCAACATCCGGCCTACACTCATTCATTAAAATTTTAGCTGATTTCTTGTGATTAACTTTTAGAGCAGCCACCTCTTTTGCCATTCTGTGCTAAAGGTGAAACTATTTGTCTTCAGAGAAGCTTATCACTTTTTTGATATCACTTTCCTTGGTGGCTTTGCAGTTTCAGCTTTTTAACAGGAAAATATATGATTTTGTAGGTTCTTTTCTTATTTTTTTCTTTTTTTTTTAAGTTTATTGGGGTAACATTGGTTAATACAATTATATAATTTTCAGTTGTACATTATAATTTGACATCTGCATATCCTATTGTGCGTTTACCTCTCAAAGTCCAGTTTCCTTCACCTATCATATATTTGATCTCCTTTACCCACTTCACCCTCCACCATCCTCCTATATTTGACCCTCTTTACCCCATCTATCTCCCTCATTCCCCCAATCCACTAGTTTATAGTCCTCTGGTACACACTATTCTGTAGTTCATGTCCATGAGTCTCTGTTTGTTTGTCCTGTTCATATGTTGCTTTTAGGTTTATATCCCACATGTAAGTTGTTGGGAGCCGTTTTCAGGCTTGAGAGCCAAGCAGGATATTCGCACAGTAAAGCTAAGAAGTCTGCTGACACAAAAAGAACACCTGGAGACGGGAACAGAGAAGCTGATTGTTCCTTGGCCTTAAAGAAAGGGATGCGGAATGCCGAGATAGCATTAAGCTCCCTATGTAAAGTTAACAAGGTTATTGTGCATAACTAACATTTTTTGAGCTGTTTCCCATGCTTGCTAGGGTATATCAAGACGGTGCTAAATAAACTTGGTGCTGCAGCTTTGACTGTATACCCTCCCGAGATCTTTTTCTCTTCTCTGTCTTTTTTCCTAACCCTCGCTCCCCCAATCAGGACTGTTCGACTCCATCTGGCGGGTTCTGGCAATAAGTGATATCATGTGATTTTCAACTTTTTCTGTATGGCTCATTTTGCTTAGTATGATTATTTCAAGGTCCATCCATGTTGTTGCAAATGGTAGTATTTCTTCTCTTCTTATTGCTGACTAATATCCCATTGTATATATGTACCACAGTTGTTTTAGCCAATCATCTATCATAGGACACTGGTTGCTTTCATGTCCTGGCCACTGTGAATAATGCTGCTATGAACATCGGTGTGCAAAAATCTTTTCAGATATGGGTTTTCAAGTCTTTGGGGTAAATACCCAGTAGAAGGATAACTGGATCATATGGTAGATCAATTCTTAGAACCTCCATACTGTTTTACACAGTGGCCGAACCAATTTGCAGTCCCATCAGCAGTGTATAAGGGTTCCTATTTTTCGACATCCTCTCCAACATTTGTTATTACTTGTCTTGTTGATTATAGCTATTCTAACAGGTGTGAGATTGTATCTCATTGTGGTTTTGATTTGTATTTCCCTAATAGCTAGTGATGTTGGGCATCTTTTCATATATTTGTTGGCCATTTGTATGCCCTCTAGAGAGAAGTGTCTGTTCAGGTCCTCTTCCCATTTTTTGATTGGAACGTTTGTTTTTTTGTTGTTGTTACTGAGTTGTATGAGTTCTTTGTATATTTTGGATATTAGGCCCTTATCAGAAGCATTACTTGCAAATATATTTTCCCATTCGGATGGTTGTCTCTTTACTTTGTTGAAGATTTCTTTTGCTGAGCAAAAGCTTTTTAGTTTGATGTAGCCTCATTTATTTATTTTAGATTTTATTCCCCTTTCTTTTGAGGTCAAATTCATAAAATCTTTATTGTTTCAGGTCTTATATGTAGATCTTTAATCCATCTTGAGTTAATTTTGATGTGTGATGATAGACAACAGTCTAGATTCATTCTTTTGCAGGTGACTTTCCAGTTTTCCCAACACCATTTATTGAAGAGGTTTTCTTTTCTCCACTGTATGATTTTGGCTTCTTTGTCAAAAATTATTTGCCCATATAAATATGGGTTTACTTCTGGACTCTCAATTCTATTTCACTGGTCCATGTGTCTGTTTTGCTGCTAATACCATGCTGTTTTGATTACTGTCACTTCATAGTATAATTTGAAGTCGGGTAGCCTCATTCATTTTTCTCAGGATGGCTTTGGCAATTTGGGGTCTTTTGTACTTCCATACAAATCTGATGATTTTTTTATTCTAATTATTTGAAAAATGCAATGGGATTTCGACGGGAATTGCATTAAATCTGTATAATGCTTTAGGTAATATGTCATTTTAACTAAGTTGATTCTTCCAATTGAACAACACAGAATATCTCTCCATTTCTTGGTATCTTCTTTGATTTCTTTTAATAGGGTCTTACAGTTTTTACTATATAGATGCTTCACTTGTTTTGTCAAATTTATTTCTAGGTATTTTATTCTTTTTGTTGCAATTGCAAAAGAATTACTTTTTCTACTTCTTTTTCTGACACTACATTATTAGAGTGTAGGAACGCTATGGATTTTTGAACGTTGATTTTGTATCCAGAGACTTTACTGTATTTGCTTATTGTTTCCAGTAGTGTTCTTGTGGAGTCTTTAGGGTTTTCTATAAAAAGAATCACATCATCCACAAATAGTGACAGTTTGACTT